>JABCMJ010015970.1:0-46054 GCA_014822125.1 Arbutus unedo
TTTTTCAAAGCACCCTTGTATTGTTATATAGATTTTAACTTTGTCAAAATATTATCAAATAACTTTATCTGTTGGCTTCTATATCATTCATATTGGGGTGATATATTAGACGTACTATTACGTCGATATATTAGTAAAATTCAAGTATTATCGATTTATATATAATTAACAAGAAATTGAGAAGACGAAAACCACGATACTTGTTGAGAAAATCATATTTTGACTTATTTTTTATATTTTTTAATTTTTTAAAAAAATTTCACATTACTTTTTATTTTTTTTAAATTTCTTATTGAAACGAACCAATAACTAATAAAAAAATTAAGGCAAAATAAAAATTAACAAAAAAAATTAATATACCAAAAAGTCGTGAGGAAAAAAACTATATTTTGACTTTTTTTAAATTTTATAAATTTTTAAATCTTTTTAAAAAAATTTATCGATACGAACTAATAATCAATAAAAAAAATATATGCAAAATAAAAAGTTATAAAAAAATTAGTGTACCAAAAAATAATGAGGGCTTCAAAATTTGTCAAAATTTAGTATAATCTAACTTATTAACACTTTTAAAATAATAAACCCTAACTATTAATACTTTTAAAATAATATATTCTAACTATTAACACTTTTAAAATAGTAGATTCTAACTCAAAAATCAAATTAGCTCTAAATTTGTCATTTTCACTAATTTTACTTGTTGACATGTCAAACTATAAAACATGCAATCAGGTCTTATACATACATCTTGCACATGTTCACGCGTACTATCATTATTATGTCCACCAATTTTCGTGAGATTTCATGAGAGTAAGTGGGCCTCCTATGAGACCATATTATGTTATTTTTATGTTGTTATGTTGCTTTTATGATATCATCATACAGTCAACATGTTGTGGAAAAAACTTAGTATCATAATGTTAGGGATATTGGAATTTGTTCGAATGACACGCGGATCTAGCCGCAGAAAAATGGTCAAGTGCTCATTGTAATTAAGTTCACTCCTAGCGACACCTAGGGTTCACAGAATGATAGTCAATTTGAGTGCCCCAAGTGTTGTGATTCGATTGGATGGAGTCCACCTGTTTGTTTTTAGGAACATTATGCTAAAAATCCTTGGTGGGCAATTTTTAATACCATTAATTCATAAAAATAAGTTTTACTCTTAAAATTTACTGTATTAAATTGAACAAAGATATTCTTACTATAAACTACAGTAAATTCTTTTGTTTCTATTCATTCATTTTTTACATTTGTTATTTTTACATTAATTTTTTTGCAGATATTAATTCATCTCAACAACAAAAATCTAAAAAGTGTAAAATTGTATTTCAGATTTTAAAAAAAATACTAAAGACACAAAAATAAGCCAACATGAACGTTATTTTGATTTTTTTTGTTTTTTATATTTTTTTAATTTTTGGATGTAATTTTATATTTTTTTAAATCTCTTACAGAAACGAACCAATAACCATTAAAAAATTGAAGCAAAACAAAAAATTATAAAAAATCTCATATAAGCACAAAAAAATAATCAGATAACATAAAGACTGCAAATAAAAATATTGAATTTATTATTTGATTATTTTTTCGTCCTTATTTGACTGTTTTTTATAATTTTTTATCTTTCATCAATTTTTTTGTGAATTATTAGTTCATTTCGACGAGTGCTTTCAAAAAAATTATAAATAATAATTCAAATTTGAAAAAAGTTCAGAAAAGAGAAATAATTCAAAAATATGGTATTTTTGTATTTATTCGTCATCTTTAGTATGTTTTTAAGATTTTGAAAATAATTTTACACTTTTTAAATCCGTCTTGATAATCTACAAAAAAATTGAGACCAAAACAACGAATGCGAAAAAAATTAAATAGAGACAAAATGTGTTTAAAAATAATCGAGTTAGGACAAATGGAGAGACATGAAAATTACAAAACATATAAAATCATCCGTTAGAACAAAATCATAGACAAAATTATCTATTAAAAACATAAAGAATAAAAACACAAATATCATTTCAATATAACAGATAATATTATCTGTTCTAATTGCTGTTAATGACTTTATTTCTGTTAAAAATATGAAGATTACAACAGATAACATTATCTAATGTTATCTTATGCAAAGATATAAAGAACAAATTATAACAGATAACCTTATATATTTTGATTTGTTATTGTGTTTTCACTATTATGTAGAAATACGGAGATGAAATTACAACCGATAACATTATCTATTGATATGTTAGAGGTCAATTTAAAACAGATAACATTATCTGTTTTTATATTATGTTAAAATACAAAGTACAAACTAAAATAAATAATCTTATCTGATGTTATTTTATGCAGAGATGCAGAGAATAAATTATAACAGATAATCTTATCTGTTTTGTCTTATTATTGTCTTTTCACTATTATGCAGAGATACAAAAATGAAAGAACAACAAATAACAGTATATGTTGATTTGTTATGCATAATTACATAGGTCAATTTATAAAGATAACATTATCTGTTTTTATATTATGTCAAAATACAGAGTACAAATTAGAACAAATAACCTTATCTGATGTTATTTTATGTAGAGATACAAAGAACAAATTATAACTGATAATTTTATCTGTTTTGATTTATTATTGTGTTTTCACTATCATGTAGAAATACAAACATAAAATAACAACAGATAACATTATCTATTGATATATTATGCAAAAATACAACGGTCAATTTACAACAGATAATATTATCTGTTTTTATATTATGTCAAAATATATAGTACAAATTAAAATAGATAACCTTATATAATGTTATCTTTAGCAGAGATACAAAAAATAAATTAAAATAGATAACTTATCTATTTTGGTTTATTATTATGGTTTCACTATTATGCAGAAATACAAAGACAAAATTACAACAGATAACATTATTTGTTCATATGTTATGCATAAATATAGAGGTCAATTTACAACAGATAACGTTATCTGTTTTTATATTATATCAAAATACAGAGTACAAATTATAACAGTAACATTCTCTGTTTTGATTTATTATTGTGTTCTAACTATGTCAAAATGTTATCAAATAACTTTGTATGTTGGCTCATATCTCATTCATACAGAACTTATATATTGTACGTGCTATTACGTCGATATAATAGTAAAATTCAAGTATTATCAATTTAAATAAAATTAATAAGAGAATGAGAAGACAAAAATCACGATAATTATTGAAAAAAATTATATTTTGACTTATTTTTCACATTATTTTATATTTTTTAATTTTTTAAAATGTCTTATCGAAACAAACTAATAATCAACAAAAAAATTGAGGAAAAATAAAAAGTTACAAAAAACTTAATGTACTAAAAAGTCGTGAGAGAAAAAAATTATATTTTGACTTATTTTTATATTATTTTATTTTATTTTATTTTTAATTGTTGAACATAATTTTTATTTTTTTGAAATTTCTATCGAGACAAACCGATAATCAGTACAAAAAAATTAGTGTACAAAAATTACAACAGATAAGCTTATCTTGTTTGGTTTATTATTGTGTTTTCACTATCATGCAGAGATACATAAATAAAACTATAACAAATAACATTATCCGTTGATATATTGTGTATAAATACATTGGCCAATTTACAACAGATAACATCATCTGTTTTTATATTATGTCAAAATATAAAGTATAAATTAGAACATATAATCTTATCTGATGTTATCTTATGTAGAGATATAAAAAATAAATTATAGCAGATAACCTTATCTGTTTTGATTTATTATCGTGTTTTCATTATTATGCAAAGATACATAGATGAAATTACAACAGATAACATTATCTGTTGATATGTTGTGCATAAATACATAGAAAATTTACAATAGATAACATTATCTGTTTATTATTGTATCTTATGCAGAGATACATAGGTCGTGAGAGCGCAAATTTGGACTTATTTTTCATATTTTTTTATTTTTTTAATTTTTGAACATAGTTTTTTATTTTTTTAAAATTTCTTATCGAGTCAAATTAATAATCAATAAAAAATAAAAAGTTACAAAAAATTGGTGTAGCAAAAGGTTATGTTGGCAAAAATTATGTTTTGACTTTTATTTCATATTTTTTAATTTTTAAACATAATTTTTTTAATTTATTTTATTTTTTATCGAGACAAACCAATAATCAATAAAAAATAGATAGAAAATAAAAAGTTACAAAAAATTAGTGTACCAAAAGATCGTGAGGGCACAAATCATATTTTGACTTACTTTGCATTTTTTTTTTTAATTTTTGAATACAATTTTTTTATTTTTTTGAAATTTTTTATCGAGACGAACCAATAATCAATACAAAATAAAAAGTTACAAAAAAATTGATGCACCAAAATGTTGTGAGGGATTTAAGATTTGTTGAAATCTTAATGAATTTGTAACAAGGGTAATTTTATCAACCAAATGACCTAATCTATTAATACTTTTAAAAGAGTAGACCCTAGCACTTATACTTTTAAAATAGTGAATCATAACTCAACAAACAAATTAAGCAGAACTTAATGAGTAAATTAACCCCAGATTTGGAGTTTTAACTAATTTAATGTACTAAATGACTCAAACTAGAAGGAATAGAGGAATGGTTGAGGATGACTTCAGGATCGTTTGTGAGTGCAACAAATCTCAGAAGGGTCAGTTATTGTTATGGACAGTATTGAACTAGATCGGAGAATAGTCAGGATTTATTGGGATAGACTTGATACACAACGTTCGCATAAGAAGATCTAGGTAAGGTGAGATTGGAATTGACTCCAATAGACAGTAGAAGGTCTCTTCCTTGCAAAGTCAATGGGGACTTAGTTGAGTATATCACTAATGTATGAGTTCATCAAGTACCCGCTGTAGGTAAGAATTAGTCAATCCCCGTTGAGGGTCTTTGGCCAGAATCTGAGGGTAAAACGGATCTTCGATCAGGAAATCCTAGATTTACCTAAGCTAAAGACTAATAATCAATTTCTATCGAGTGTTACAACTCTTTACGCAAATTGTTGCCCCTGACATATCATGCCAGGTGTAGAAGATTGGCAAGAGACACACAGGAAATGTAGTAGGAGCAATTACCTGATTAATAATCATCACCCTTATTACATCACCTCATCGCTAAAATCTTAATCTTCCCCTAGCAGATGGGGCGCCATATTCCCGAATCTAATGATCTCCACTTGAAGTTAGCCTGCACTTTTTTATATTAATTCGGTCTGATGATCTCCAATTTCTGGATCTGTCATAATAAATAAAAAGTACTTATTGTCAACCATTCTTAAAATTATATACTAACTTAGTGACTCGAGTCACATAGTTGTTTGGACTTCTTAGTTCGTAAGGGCGTAAAGTCTAATTTGGCTTTTAGGGCAAAGTAGTCATTTTATCCAAATTTAACAAATAGTCTCGAGAGCTTTTTCATAATTCCGGTCAATTTTATTACTTAATCATTAGTCTCATTTGTATTCAAGAGATTGGGTGTCCTACGGTCGATTAGTTTGGTCGCTGATTACTTAAATAGTAAAAAAGATATTTTTGTAATTTCGCTTCCAATTGTCCAAAAACATGACCGAGGCCCGACCCACATAATATACAGTCGTTAATTACATTCAAAGTCTAATCACATGGTCCGTTTGTTCGTGTGCTAGTAAGAATGACATTTTGGTAATTATACTATCCGGTCTCCGATACCCGGGACCGAGACTTGGCACAAGCATCATTTAACTCCAATTTCATTTTGATATAGCCAATTTAGTGATTCAACTGACGGACATTGGGTACATAAGTTGGGTTTCTAGAGAGAAAAAAATCCAAAAAATAGACAATTTTTGGTAGCGACTTGATGGTCGTTTTATGTGAACTACTTAGGTCCCGAGAAAAATCTAACCCATCTAAGTTCAAGAGTTGATGTTTGTCTACAATTTTCATCGTTTAAAAAACTGATTTTAACCCTTAGAACATCAAGATTCAACGGCCCAAAATTGACAAAAAATATAAAAAAAAAAAGTTTTCTGAAGGTCGCGTGTGACTTTAGTAGCATGGTTTCTCTAAGTTCTAATAGTTCTAGGATCGATCCATTCCATCTATTTTAAAGAATAAGTGTTCAACTATGATTTCAAATAATAAAATCTAGATTAAACTGTTTAAAATATTAAGATCTAACAACTCAAACTTACATAAAACTATGAGGTTAAAGGAGTGTTATACCTCTTCACTTGCTGAAAAGTTTGGTAGCCGAAAATGATGACTCGGGCTGTGAATACGGAAGTCTAAACGAAGCTCCAATGTGTCTTAGTGTAGGTAGTGATATAGAGGTGGTGGTGGTGTAGTGGTGATGGAGAAAAATAAAAAAGAAGAAGATGTATAGTAAAAGTAGAAGTTGTAGGATGTGTTTGAGAGAGAGAGAGAGAGAGAGATGGGCCACGGAAAAACAACAACAAAAGAAGCTAAATGCATGCTTGTATATGAAGGCATGTATTATGTATTAATTAGAAAGAAAAAGAAAATTAGAAAAAATATATATATAGGTTATAGGGTTAATAATGAAATGAGAGGAATACTCTACATGATTTGAGGAAAATGAGATTCAATTTGACTTGATGGATCTCTATCAGTCGCTTGATCACATGCGTAAGCGCAAAACGCTACATGATCCCAAAAAACTGTTTCGGTACCGATTTTTGAAAAATATGAAAATGGACCAGGTGACTTAGAAAAATACAAGGATCATCATGGCATGCTCGGATATTTCGTGAGTATTTATTATTAGGCCGACATCTCAATACGCCATAAAATTAACGTTCTTAATGATATTACGTCCTGAAATCAAATTTTCTAAATCAAAAAATTAAATTATGTGATAATCATAATTATCTGCGCTATTTTTAAATTTAAATAATTAAATCAGGTCAAGGTATTACATTTTGTCCTGATTAGCAAAATTTACTTCTATGCTTTTTTCTTTCTTGACTGAAATTTGGTAAAAGTTAGCCAAATATTTTGATGTACAACAAGTACGTGATCAATGCCCTTTTATTCCAAAACGGTAACATATATCTTTATAATTCTTAGGTGGTTTATGCAGCAAACCCTTTCCTTTCTCTTTGGATGATTCAAGGCCATTATTATCCCTTTGGTGGTATGGTGTGGCATATCTGTGGGATGGGTCTACATAATTATTTTGGTTTTGGTGAGATACTTGGGCATTCCTATTGATTGATTTTTGTATAAAACCCCCACGGTTTTGGCGATAGCGATTTTTACCACGTCCTTGTCTACGTCCATGAAAACCCCCACAACGATTTTGGAAAAAAACTCTGTTTGCCTCAGGGACAGGTGTAGTTCTAGTCGGACAAAATTGGTGATTTTTTAATAAAACTTCGTTATTTCGTTCAGCTACCATAAAACATGTAATAAGTTCAGAAAATTTGGTAAAACGACGCTCTCTATATTGTTGTTACAAGAGCAAATTAGATGCGTGAAAAGTGGAATACGTTTTTTTCCAAGAGATCTCCTTCAGTGATATCTTGTCCACATAATCGTAAAGTTAAAACAATTTTGTATAAAGCAGAATAATATTCTTGAACTGTTTGAAAATCTTGAAATCTTATGTGTAGCCAATTAAAATGTGATTTTAGAAGAATCGCTATTTTTTGGTGTTTAAATATATCTTTCAAATTCAACCATAAAATGTGTGGGTTTCTCACCGTAAGGTATTCAGATTTTAGATCTTCGTGGATGTGACAGGGAATAAAAATCATCGCATTAGTGAGATCTTCTACTGAGACATTTTTCTCATCTTGAATTATGAGCAAGGTTCATTCCATCTAAATGAATTTCTATATCTTAGACCCATGACAAACGGTTCTTTTCAGAAATATCTAGAGCAGTAAATTTTAAATTCTTGATGTTCGGCGTGTTCTCTAAAATAAAAAAAATTTAAATATAGATATTTGTTCAAATAAAACATACTTAATATTTGACAATTATAAATGTTACAAATTAGAGTTTATGGATCAAAACATAATTATTATAAAAAGTGAATTACAATTATGATGAAATCATGAATTTAATAATAATATCAATATAAACTGATTTGAAATTATTCTAGATATACACACTAAATTATTATTATTTTAATATTCAAGCTGTATGGTAATTATTACTTCTATATACGTTGAAACGAAATTTTTTGAATATGCACATAATTATGCGTAATGCATTTACTGATATGTATATACATGTATATTTAAATATTTGTCATTTATCAGAATGACTTGTCTATATTTTTTATTACTCATAAAAAAATTGCACAAAAATTCTAGGTAAAATTAAATGAAGATGCATGAAACTTCATAAATAAAATTATCATATATAAATATACAAATATGTAACAATAATATCAAGTACTAGGGCTAGCTTGGTGGCCAAACCCAATACTTCCCTTAAGGAGGTCGTGGGTTTGAGATGACGAGGTGGATTCAATACTGAAGACCCATTCATTTTCATCACATTTTTCTAAAAAATTTACTAACATGTAACTTGCAAAAATTACTATGAATGAAAATAGTACATACATAAATTATAATTATTTTTTTGATTAGATACTTCAAATATTTAATGATACTTCAGGTATTCTTTTTTTTTTCTAATAAAATATTTTAAGTATTTATCATTTTTTGATAGAATATTTCAGGTATTTATCATTTTCCTGATAGATTATTTCAGGCATTCATCATATATTTTATATAAAAATAAACGAATAAAACGGTGCATATAATAAAGTATTCACTTGTTTACTTTTCTTCCATAGAGTAGAGTTTCATGTTGATAACGTATTATACAATTGATCATTAATTAAAAAAACTTTACATAAAATAAGATAACAAACGAACACAGTATATAAGTAAATAATAGTTCTTCAAGAACTATTGAATTGATCTTTCTGACCGATCACAATTTCATTACCTTCTTTCTGTCTGATTTCTTTCTTTCTTTCTTTCTGCTCTTTGTTTTTCAGTTTTACTGTCTACCTAAGCTAGCAAATTTTGCCAATTATATAGACAAAATATCAAGAAAGCATTAAACGAAATACTATTATAACCTCCAAATATTATTTACAAATTAAATATTGTTTGACATTTGTCATCCACGATAAAAACATATTTACTAGTTTTCAACAATATAAACATATTCAAAGTTTTCTAGAGAGAGAGAGAGAGAGAGAGAGAGAGAGAAAGGCGAGGCTGAAGACTTGTAAACCGATCTCAAATTTTCCTTTGCATGGAGGATTGTTACACCAATTGAAACGCATCTCAAAAGTAATCCCCTACTGTCTGAAGAGAGGAGAGAACAAAAAGGATGAGTTCCTACTTCCTAGGTTATAAAGCAATTCAGCGTTGGTTTGTGATGTAAAATCATGTTGGCTGTTACCAGGGGATTCATCATTAAGCTGCAAGCATTCGGAGACAAATTTAGGTTTAGAAATTTATTGAAGATAAAAGGGAAAAATATCTATTTTTTTAATGGATAAAGAAGAGTTTTGTTTGTGCTGTGATGTGCTGTTGTGGCATTGCCTTGCGCAAAGACGTGATCTAGAGATCCAAACACAGCTTAGTCAGGTAGAGAGGCAAGTGGGGTTATCTTTAAAGCAACCAAAAAGTAGATAACCAACTTGTCAAACATCCGCAACCCTGTTAGAATCAACCTCTGCAACATCGGCAACATTCTCATCAAGTGCAACTAAAACTAAAAACTAAGTGTGCTAATGAGCCAATTCAAAACTTCCTTCCAAATAATTACGGATAAGTTTACCAGCGTCATAATGGATTTTTGGCCACCAAAAAAAAACACCCTTAAAAAAACTCTCCCCCTCTCTCCCAACTCAGACAACAATTACATCACCTAAATTAGGAAACTCCTTTTTCCCATTCAGATAATATACCCACCGCGTTTAGAAGCCAAAACCTACAAAATCCTCATCATCCCCACTACTCAGAGATTCAACCACCTGACTGTCGTCGTCTTCATCGCCCTCAGTTACGATCTCAAATATTCCACCACCCCCATCAAAGTCTAAGCTATCCACGATGAAATCACCATCTTCTTCACCATCATCATCATCATCATCATCATCAAACTCGCTGAGACTATCATCATCATCATTGCTCATATCATCACCATCACTCTCGCCGTCACCATCAATATCGGGCCCCATCAACGAGTCATCATCGCCATCCTCATCCTCTTCCTCCTCTTCTTCGCTGTCAGCGTCATCGGGATCGGAGTCGTCATCGGTGGGCCTCCGACGACCGATTTCGTACACCCTCGCAGAAGAATACATCTCTTCTTGATCATCCATTGAGACCAACCCCACAAAAGAATCTGTTGGCTCCGTTGCAAAATCAAGGACGCAACGGTCTACTGGAACAGTGGCAATGTCAGAGTAGTTGATAGCATCCACAGTGCGGAAAGCAGCAAAGAGTTGATGCTTGACACGACGAGTGTGAAATGCCGAAGTAACCTCCTCAAGATTTCTCCTCAGAATTGCATATATAACATCCCCACTGGCATTGAATGTTATTACCGTCTGATCCAAGGAAGGTACGCTTCGGAGCAGCCTGAACTTCCGCATATCCCAGACTTCGGAATTTATAATCACCTATTTCAGAGAACACAAATTTTCAGAAGATGGAATGGTGCGATGAAACAATCCAAGTACACTAAGGGAATCACTGCTAGGATGATAATTCCGGGGAATTTGGCCCAACAAACATTTCAAGTCACCGCAGTTGCAAATTCCTAAGGTCAACAAATGGGCTTATAAATCATGTTTCAATGTCTAGATAGAGCATAAAAGTAGTAGCATGAGCCAGAATGTATTTGTATCGATCAACTGGACAAGCTCTCCATACCTCTTTTTTGGAAAGATTAAAGCATCAGATTGGACTTAAATTCAAAGGGGCCACATGTCACATGTTTAGCTGGAACTTTTGCAGTCAGGGTTAAATATTGGTCGAATATCATATCCAAGAAAACATGGCATATACAATACAAAGGGGATGTGATGTTAATAATCCCCTCACTATCAATCAATAAGTTTACTTATCCTATGTGATTATATATCTCTTCACTATTAATCCAAAGATTACAGTCAACCAAGGAAGGCCTAAGGAATCACTGCTGGGGTGATAAATCTAGTAAATTAGCTCCAACAAATACCCACCAACCATTTCAAGTCACCGAACTTGCAAGTTCCAAGGCCACCCACACAAGCTTATGCTTGGGGTAACATGATACACCTATCTTGTAGAGTTGGGCCTGCACTCGCTACAAAGTATTTACAATGTCCTGCATAGTCAGCTGGGACTCCTCGTTGTCCTTAAAAGTAGCAGAAGTGGCTTCATCCAAATTTCCACTCCACCAGACTCCCATTGTCAACAAAGAACATCAATGGCGTATTTGAAATAAATAGAATTCAAAGAAAGTATCACAACTACCAACTGTAAACTTTCCACACAGAAAAACTACCCAAGAGTTTTATATCATCGCAAATATTAACATCTCAAAGAAGGAACAAGAAAAAAAAGAGATGATGTTTCCATTTCTTATCATTAGCATGAGCCAAAGGTCTATTTACTGTCAATCTACATAAGGTTGCAAATTTTAACATCTCAAAGAAGAAGAAAAAAGAGATGATGTTTCCATTTCTTATTGTTAGCATGAGCCAAAGGTATATTTACTATCAATCTACACAAGGCAAGCTCTCCATACCTCATTTCCAGCCGGATGAAAGCCACCACCGCCGTAGTCCGTAAACTGATCAAACCGATGGACAGGACCAGAGCCACGCCGATCCCACAAGACTCCATTCCAAAGTAGCATTGTGTCTGAAGGGCTAAAGTGAACAAGGGAGTAAGCATGGCCCCGGACAGAAGGCGTTGCCGATGTGTCCATCAGCTTCAGATCTAACTGGCATGTTTGGACATCATACAACAGAACTTCCCTTTGGGATGGCTCGGTTGATAACGCCGCAAATGTGGTCCCGGAATTGCTTAACCTTGCAGCCTTGCACCCTTCAAATGAATGGCTTGGCCCTGCCGAAACTGAAGATGCATCCCACAGTCGTACGTCATGGGCACTCGAAGAGAGAACCAATTGGGTCCCACTGGAATGGTAGGACTGGACAAGTGTCAACGGATACTGGTGGCCAGCACAGCTCTCCACCACATTATTGTTGTTGGAGTCAAAAATTTTGAGTTCTCCAGAATGGCTGCCAGCAGCAATCTGAGAGGAATCTCCCAAAAAAGTAATGCATGTCAAAAGGCCACCACCATCACCACCATCATCACGGAAAGTTCTCCACGGTCTAAACCTATTATAGACAAATTGACGATCCCGACGGTTTCCGTGGATCCCACCATACAGACTTCTAAACTCCCGCGTACTAAGTCGGGCCGTTACGTTTGATGGAGCATCAAGGCTTCGTCTTGGTTCGGGACACAAATGCGGGTGCAAGAGAGAGAGGGGTGGTAATGTAGTAATAGGAGCTGGGCACTGGCGATGCTGGTGTTTCAGATACTGAACAACAAGAGAGTCCAGAGTTAACCTTTCAGTGTTGATAGGTTGCGGATCACTTGGAAATCCAAATTGGGATGAAAGGGTCATTTGACCACTATGGTTATTCCACAGGTTGTCATCCAAATTCTCGCCCATAGTGGCATTCAATTTGAACCGCCCATGATGATCTCTCACAGTAGAACTTGGGGTGCAAAAGACATTAGCCTCGGTCAGTAGCGCACCTTTACGGGCAGTATTATTAGGAGTGGGTAAAACAGGGGATCGAAGGCCAGGATCACGGGTGTTAAGTCGCTTCCCTATTGATGCCAACCCAGTATCCTTTACCTCTGTTAACTTGCGTTTCATTGGCAATACAATTGGAGTTTTAAATTGCATGTCAGTATCCAAACTGGGCTTTGCTGCAGAAATTGATGGAGTTTCTGGTGTACCTACGGGTGCAGAAGACTTCATTGAAGTATTGTTGGTTTTGCTAATTAATGCCAGCGGAGAATCATGTGATGGAGGCAGAATTTTTGACCGAGAACTTAAGGTTGATGAGAACGACAGAGGCTTTTTGGCAGAAGCCACAGCTAAATCAAACTTTGAGCTGGAAGCTTCATTTCGTGAAGTCAATTTCAGTCTATCAGAGAGAAACCCGCCAGGAGTCTGTCCAGATGGCCATTGAGTTGGTATTGATGGGATGTCCTGGACCGAGGATTGATGCACAATAGATGATGGGGCTGCCAAAGAAGGCAAAGGATTCAACTGAGCCTCTTTCAGAAGTGTGACCGCAGTTGTAGACAAACCAGATGCTTGTAGGTGTTCGTGAATAAGAAGTAAAAGTTCCCTGAAATTTCCATTTCAATAAAAACAAATGAAAGGAAAACAAAAATTAAATGACTTGCTATGATTGGTAACACTTCTTTTTTTGTTTTCAGTTTTCATTTTCACAAGAATGGGAAAAAGTGTAAACAAAATTGGGTTTAGAAACAATCTTTGCTGTCAAAAATATTCACTTTCCAAACTTTCAAAGTCCGTGGAAGTAGAAATTTTTTTTTTATTATTCTGAAAACCACTTTTTATTCTCTCCTCCCTCCACCACCTTTGGCTACTGCTGACCATCCCTAGCCCTCACCTCGGACTGCCCTTCGTGAAATCCCCACCTCTGGACACCCTTTCAGAGATCTGCTTACTTGGTTTCAAAAGAAGTTTTTGAACACAGAAGTGTGCAGCAACATATTTTTGTTCATAATCGTACATGACTAAGAATAAAGCGGAACATTTCTTTACAATAAACTGAAAACTAAGAATTGAAAGTCTTATCAAACCTTTCCAGCGACAAAGAACGGAAAATGATTTTTCATACATCGCCAGCAAAAAGAAAGTACCAAGTACCTGGAATGGTAAGTAATAGGGGTGGCAGCAGCTATTGCAGCCCTCTCTATGCGCCTCAAAGTAGGGGTTGCCGCATCAGTAGCTGCTAATGTACTTGCACGCCCAGAATTAGTAACGATCTGCAATATACATAATAGTGCAACATGAAGGAGCTTCTCGGACAATGACAACTCAACTAATTCAATAAGCTTTTCTTGCAAGTGCTTCAGGTCGGCTACGCAGATTTTGTTCGGTCTAAGGCAATGATGTCCTTTCTTAATCTTGCTCTCATCTCTTTTACCACCCTCAGTGTGTATTAGATAACTCCTCACCCTTGGCGCATTAGTTAGTCCACATTACCCATGACTATAGCAGCTTTTCCTCACTTTATCTTCAAGTGGTGCCACTTTTATCACTTCCCCTTACGCATTCATCTCTTTCTGTCCTTTTTTTCTAAAACCACTAATCAATTTCAACATGTTAAGCTATGTCATTTTTAATAATCCATCATGTTCTTTCTTAACGTCCCCACATTATGCTCCATACATCATAGTAGGCCACATACTAGTCCATTTAAATTTCCTAAAACTTAACAACTTCTTACGATCAAACGAGACTTATAATACACTCCTACATTTCATCCATCAAGCTCAACTCTCTGGGCTACACCTCAACCTCTTCAGCTGTATGAATAAGTGACCCAAGGTATCGAAAAAGGTCACTCTAAGGAATCTCCTCCAATCAGCTTTTACTTTGTGCAGTTGTGCACCACACAAATTAATTCAACACCATGAAAATGACTGAGATGTATCAAAATTAAAGCAAATTGATACATTTCAGAAATATTGATTGGGAGAATGAAAAGTACAGTACAAGAGTATTGAGCCTAGAGGCCAGACTAGCATACCAGTGGATTTTACCAGAATCCACCCCATGTTTGTTGTCCACATTTGAGATTCCAGCTTTTGCTAAAGATAAGAATGTAATATACGATACCAAGAAAAACGCATAGCTTATAGAGAATATGCAAGAATGGAACAGCCAGTTTCAAAATTAAGTACCCCAAATGAAATTCATTCGGACATAGGACTTGATACTTACCGCAATTAGCTCAATTGCCACTTGGGCAAGTTCAGCTTGCCACCTGCTATGCTCATTTCCCGAAGCCTGGCTGCCTGAATCTCGGATTAGTTCTGATAATTTTTTCCCAACCTAGAACAGCGAGTTCTTTCACCAATATTAGTCAATCTATAGGCAATACCATCAACATTATTCACATTAAGCCAGACAGTAGAGTGGTAACAAAATACGGGAGGAAAAAATGCACAATCATTTCCTTGACAGGTTAACAAAAAAGTAAAATAATTGACCACTATTAGTCAATCTATGTCCAAATAGTGAGAGCCGCCTTTGCATCCCAAATAATATAAATTAGAATTAAGGCCACAAAAATCCTTCCCCTAAATGTCACAAGGAATCATGAAGAAAGCAGCAACAATAACCATTGATGTCATGTTTTCTTCTTCTCTTAAGACTAGGAAAAAGAGAACTTACAAAGCTAACCCAACCATCCAAGGAATCATTTAACTTACTCCTCCAGACAATTCATACTGATCATTACCCTCTGCTTCTCATCTAACAGCACCTTTACATTACTCATTTAATATTGCATGGAGACCACGAATCGTATCGGCCATTGCAATTGATATCAGGCTTCAACAAGCATTTCCTACTACTTGCACGAAAAAAGGATATGTATAATAGGCCCTTTAAGCCCTTGACAGAGCACAATGGCCAAAAAGGATGTGGATTTAGAAAATTTACTACAACAGAGGGTCCTCGACAGAGCACAGTAACAAATCATTCATGTAGCCACCCCTAATTGCATTCATAAAAGGCTTTGTTTGGTTTGGCATCATACGATTCATATCTACTAAAAGGAATTTTTACAAAATCTGGATATTGGTGGATCAACTCCACCTGATAATCAACTTTAAGAGAATGGCCAAAAATCTACTTCTGATTCAACAATTAGTTTCCCAGCCATCAAAAGCCTGGTGGTTGTGCTCCCACAGATAGCCCACATTAAAGGCAGAGGCAACAAAAACTCATATTACGAATGTGTACTGGACTGAAGCAAGGACTAATCATCATAATATTCTAATTGCAACACCTTTTATTTGGGCATGAAGGGCAGAGCAAGTATAACACGAGGACCACTCAAACAAATTCATCTTCATGGTGCTCAATCAAACCTTATTCTCTCTACTACAACACACGGTATAAAATCATGAATGACCTAGTGCAAACAAAAAGATCCTGGATTTACAAAACATAGTAAAAACAAATCAAAGTGTAGTTTATTGTATAAAATAAACTGCTTTCCCGGCCTGTCTACCTTATTCTACAAGTGAAATGCCTTTTGCCTCCAAATGGCATAGAGAATACCTAACAGTAAACCACACAACTGCACGCGATTTATTTAACCTTATTCCCTACTTCACAGCGTAATAGATCACAAAAATCATAACTGACAGAATGCAAACAAAAGCTGGAGGTTTAACTGAACATAGCCTACTGACATACCACAGTATAAAGAATCTTCTTACTTGAAAAAGAACTGCCCACCAGGTCAATAGAATAATTAAATTTAAGATTCAGGCATCATCTGACAATGATCATATCACATAATATGCCAAATGTATGTAACTATGCAGTGGTTGTAAGCGCGATAGAGGTTAGCCCCAAGACTTGATCTTACAAAAGTATATCAACCCAAAGGCTCACATTCTCCCAAGCCCCAACTAACAACAGAATTGAGGCCTATTCTCAAATGGAATTAATGGAAGTCAAATTCAAATGTTCCTTCTGATACACACAAAAGGTGACTCCATGTTGCCAACTTGGACAACTTTAAACTAGGCTCTCCTGTATGCACTATGACATATCTTTAATCCTGCATGACTCTTGTAAAATCGCATACAGCTAACGAGCAGTGAGTATCTATGACGAACATTAATCACCACTACCAAATGAGAACAATAAGGGAAAGAACAAAAATTCAGCTGATCCTTTTTCTGTTTATAAGCTTGCTAACTAGTTTATTTAACTACTGCTTAAAGCTGTTCTAGAACATGTTACGCGTGTTGGGATTAATTGATACGAAGTGTTGAGTCTTCAGTCCCCGGCACTAAAAAATAACATATACTTCTGAATCATGGATCTACTAGAAGCCAACAGCTGCTAAATATCAGTCATTTACCTGAAGCTTTGTCAAAATGTGTGCAATTGTATCATCTCTGGCTAAACCAAGAAGAACTCGACATGCAAGAGCACGAAGACAGTCAAGGGCAGAAGGAGGTGTGACTATACGCGCTTGGAGGAGCTGAAGCAGAACCTTGATCCCATTGTTGGCACGGACAGCCTCTCTCGCTTGATGATAGCCCTGCTCTAATTGAGCAGCAAGGCCAGCACAACCTGCTCCGCCACCCAAAGATATCCTACGATCTCCCACTAACCCAGAAATTACAGGTGCTTGAGAAGTATTGCTGACAGATGGTGTACCAAGTGCTTCTGAGCTGCCTCGATCTACAATGCTAGACTCCATAGCGGAACCATTTGAGGTTTGAACAGAAGCAGATTGCTGAAGCTGTGTGATAGGAGGTGGTTTATTACTGATTGAAGGAGGAGGACAAACGAGATTGACTAACACATTCAATGCCGGCTGAATTATCTGAAAAAAGAAATAAAGAATTCCAAAATGTCAATCAGCATTTCAGATATCAGCATGAAGAGTTTGCTGTCTGTGGCACCCTAATAGGAAAGAGAATTATAATATAAGAATCCTTTACCTCAGGGTCAACATAACCAGCACCATTTGCTGCATCCAAAATGACTGCTATACCAACACGATCACTGCTTAATGTTGCATTCAAGATTGGTTTGCGGCTGTAAGGTACCAAAGTCACCATGTGCAGAACACCCAATGCATACTGAAGCAGGTCGTGCAAATAACGATCCACAGTAGGGGCCTAAAAAAAGGAAAGAAACATTAAAATGGCTGGGACATGCAACAGAACAACTGAACTATTGCAAAAGTAGAAACAGCAAACCTGACACAATTCCAACATGATTATATGCCCATTAGAAGCTAAGAACTTGTCAACTGCAGGCCAACGAGTCCTCACAAATACAGGGCCAAGCTTCCTATCCTTCTGTAGCAGTCGAAGTATCGCATCCATAGCCTCATTACTAATGTCAAGAGGCTTGTAGGCAGCCCTAACATTTGGTATATTTCGGACTGCACTTCGATTGTTTTTATTTGGACGGATTGAATCCACAAGCAAGAGAAGATGTGCTCTGAAATATTGTCTCAATGCAACACAAGTGTGATAAGCTATCTGCTTCTCTGATGAGGTCAGTACTTCCGAAGGAGATCGATCATTTCGAAGTGAACCAGAACTAGTGGATGATCCCAATGCCACAGAATTAACCCCAGACCTGACCGCAGCAGCATCAAGTAAAAGAGAGAGCGATTTCTGTAGGCCATCCTGAGAATCAAAGGAATCTAGGACTGCTCTGAAGACAAATGCATTAGAAAAAAACAAAGCAGCATTTTTCCTGGCTTGATCCTGAGGGCACTCAAGAAGTTGAAGAGCTAACTCGACCACCTGTTCTACAGCATCGGAAGGAAGAGCGCATACGCGTTCCATAATTCCCTAAAGACCATTATATCAAGCCAATCAATCAAACAAGCAAACCAGATGAGAAATCGTGAGATCTTAAAAACCAGAAAATGGAAAAGACAAATAAGAGACAAGTTACTACTCGCATGACCCTACATCCCATATTCCCGGTCCTTTATGCAAATGTAACTTTACAAGGGATGGGCAATTACATTCATAGCTGTGGGGAGACTTGGAAAGTTGCAACATATTTGCTTTGACTTTTCAAAATGGACAATATTTTGGAACATCCTCGAAAAAAGCAAGCTATTGACTATACACATAAATGGATTAGTATTGCTTTATGTAAAACCATTACACGCAAATACCTGAAGTGAACCAATAGTGAATAAGCACGAAGAAAGACCAAAGAAGGTCTGGGAAGTTCTTGACACGGCAAGTAGTCTTTGCATGCCACCACGATCCACAAATAATGCAGCAAACTTCCTGTGAGCAGCCAAAGTACAGATAAGCTTCAATACATCAGGCAAGAGCACTGCCATCTTGGATGCCTCTTTAAGTTTTGAACTTCGTTGCAATAGGGCAAGACAAACATCCACCCCCTTTTCATGCAACACAGGCCCAAGAACTTCGACATATTCCCCCAGTATCACAAGACTCTGAATGCAGAATTTCTCTCTAAGATTTCCTAGGGAGTCAGTATCAGGAATGAAAAATTCTTCAGCTTCTTCGTTTGGTTCTGGTACAGTTCCTCTTGAATTGGTTGAATCGACAAGAGTACCTCTCGAACTTCTATCACCACCCCATGAGACGTATTAGCACCCCAAACCAAGTTAAAGTACTAACTGTTTAAAACTTAATAACCCTCTGTACCAAACATTATCACCACAAAGCAAAGACATACTGTGACAACTCGTACACAAAGAAAAGGACAAACCTTGAGACTTCTATTGCATTAGCTGCATCAATAACTGTAGATGCAGTTCTGGAAGCAACCAAAACTGCAGCTTCTTCATCATTTGTCTTCCTAAATTCCTGAGAAGGCAAGAAGTAACAAAAAGCTTAGGAGTTGGGACTGAAAGCTAAAGGCATATAAAGAATAAAGTCGATCGAGAGAATCTGTTATGAGGACTTGGGTACAGTCATTCGTAAATGACAGATCCATCTAATTTCAAGGACACGGATAGAAATGGTGTTTACAAGGTTTCTTTGGGCATTCCACACATAATAAAAGAGTTTTCCGAGTGTCCGATGCATGTCCTGATAAATATAGAACAGTCCATGTAACATGGTAGAGAGAGAGAGAGAGAGAGACAACCTCCAAAGTAGCACTTTTAACAGCTTCAGCTGCAGCATCACCAGCTGCTTTGACAGCTTCAGCTGGTGCATTGGCTGCTCTGGCTTCAGCTTCAGCTGCTTGGACTGCCTTTTTCACTAGATCAGAAATATCCTTGGTGCCAACTTTACATTCTTGGAAACATTCATCGTTGTCCTCTCTTTCAATGATAAGAATGTCGCCACCTATTCTCCCCATACCCTTCTTGGGATCTGGGAGTCTTTTAAGCTCTGAACTTCTATTTATACTTCTGTCCTTTAGGTTCCTCCCATCTGCTCCTAATCCACTACCAGAAGAACCTGAAGAAATCAAACCCTGTTCATTCTCTAAATCTCCTTCATGAACCCTTCCCTTTCCTCTAGATCGTGCCCATCCACGGTTCCCACGTGCTTGTCTTCTATCGTGATCCTGTTCTGCACTTTGGTCATCTAATGATCCTTCCTCTATTATCTTCGGAGCATCCAAATGGGAAGTTTCTGACACTTGCCGGAACCTACTTCGACTTTCATCTCTACCCCGTATGCAATTAGCAGAAGATGTGTTTTTGCTCTCTGCAGAATAATGAGCATCTTTTTGATTTGCACTTGTCTCCCCTAAAGCCCGTATACGAAGATATCGCATAAGCTTGGCTGACAATCCAGATGTTAGCACATCTTCCACCACTTGACCACCACTGAAGTAATAAGTTCGACAAAAACGGAAAATATGTCAACCTATGAAACATGTTGTTATAAATCAGACAAGTTGCTTTTAAGTACATACCCTGACAAGCATACAGCAAGCAGGCCAGTAGAATAGGTCCTCAACATCTCAGAGTTTGAAGATTTCTTCCTCCCTGATTCGTGCTTCCTGTTGTGGTCTTCACCAACAGATCTTGCTGTCTCATCCATTACCCATCCTTTTATGTTCTCCAAAACAGTTTCTTCAAAAACATGGGGATACTGTATCACATTCACGTACCAACAAATTAATCAACACAGACAACTAGACGATAATCTTGAGGAAAAATGGGAATGTTTTTCCTGATCCTCGTATCCATACGTTGGAATAACCTCAAATAGCAAAAGTGATTCCTGCTAGCCAACCTACCTGGAATCCAAAAGTAGGAAGATGGTCCCCACCCTCCCCCATGGTAATCTTGCTTTCAAGACTCAAACCCTTAAAACTGGAAGTATTGAATAGCATAAACTATAAAACTATAAAACAAAAAAAGAGTTTCATGGATAAGATTGCCAAATTAATCCAATTATTTGCATGTGATTGCCAAAGGCATTTTAGTCTGTTAGCAAGTATTTGGTTCATATCCCCACTCCCCTCCAGGATTCCAGGCATCCAACATAGCCTAGGGTAATTAAAGAAACTAAAACACCAGACATACCATCCAAGTAAGTGAACAGCTGAAAAGAAGCCTTGCTGCAGCTGCCTGAACAGACACTGGGTATCTAGTTTCAGACAGAAACGTTGAAGATATCAATTCGAAAAATTCATCATTGTCCTGAACAAAGTAGGGGAAATTTCAGAAAGGAAACAAAACCAAACACAAACAACCTTTGTAAAATATAATTATCTTTAATCAGCGATGCTGATACCGAGGAAATCAAAAGTGGCTATCATAAAATTAACAACGAAGGGCAAAGCCATGATGTAAACAAGGCTATATAGGATCAACTACCCGAACCAAGTTCCCCAACCGTCCAACATTGTGAGAAGCTCGAGCATTATTCACAGAGGAATGACCTGTTTCTTCCATGTATCTGCAATTGCAAAACAAAAGGATGAATAAAGGAAAATTGACGAATAGGCATCAAACTATCACCAAAATAAAAAAAGGCAATAGGACAACATGTCCAACTCATATTGACACTACAAAAAAAAAAAAAAAGAAAGGAAGAAAGGAAGAAACAGTGTGATACTCGTTTCAAGTATGAAAGCCACAATGATAAAACCATTAGATTAGCAAAAACTAGATAAGAATATTTTGAACTCACCATAACGTCTTATCAGCCTAGGTCAAAAGTTTAAGTGAGATTCGAACCGTGATGCAAAAAGCTTTGGAGACTATATTATGAGGGTAACATAAAACATGTTAAATACTCATTTAAGAAAATGTGAAAATGTGTTGTCAAGGACCATATAATCAAAAAAATAAACAATTTCCTATCTCTTTCCAGCACAGGGTCCCATGTTAACTTGGATCTTCCATCTCCCTAGCTTTACCATTAAAAAGTGAAAAAAACATCACTCTTCCTAACTATTACATTTTCATGTATTATTTATCTTAAAAGTTATCCTTGGTGATACTCCCCCTTCACAGTATGCATTAATGGTCAATCCAATTCTTTCTCTGATCTTACTGAGCAAGCATCCACATCAACACCACATCCTAACTGTTGTCCCTTAGTTGTTTACAAGTGCACACAGTAAAAGCATTATTGACCCTATGATTATTTTGCAAATTTTTCTTTTAATCTTTTTTGGTACCGGTCTATCGCACAATAGCCTACTTCTTTTAATTCTAAGGGTCACGTCTTTTCTAACCTCTTCATACGTGTTATTTATCGAACCTAGATAACACAACTCTTCATTGTTTGGTATCTCCTAGTTTTCATTTGCAGTGCTCTGCAATTTCTACTTTTGTTGTGAATGTACTTTCAAAAAGCATGAACCAAATCATCACACAAGAAAAAAATTAGGACACAGTATAGTTGGACATGTTAGTGGAAAATCATATTTATAGACAAAATTATTTAAGTTTGATTCTTCACAGCATAAAGATAGTCAGACTTTACCATGCAGAAGTTGTAAGTAATCATTTCGACATCACATGCAGTTGGAAAGAAGTGAAAACAAACAGACCTAACATCTTTTCCAAGTATTTGGGTCATAATGAATTGGAAGTTTTGAAATGCAAAATCCAAAAATTTACATCAATTCTGAAGGAGAATTGATGTTGTTCTTTAAATTTGAATTGCAACTTATCCCCAAGCTTGTGATGCGAACTGGGATTCTTTTGTGTCTAAGCAGCAGACACTTGTATTCCAATTTCCGAGCATGTCTGGTTCTAGAATAAATAATGTCTAACCTGTCTACATGTCTTCAAAATTGATGAGATCAACGTCTCGCAGATAGAAAACAATAAGATATCTTTAACTACCAAATTCATCATTTTTTTCTTGACAAGATTAAAAATTCCCACTTTCATAGTGTGCAAAATCCTATCTATTTGAGATTGGGTATGGGTATCCTCTTTTTTCATCCCACGCTATTAAGGCTTAACTGCTTAAGGGCTAAAGCATCAACTAAACCGTAAGCGAACATACAGTCATTCAAACTCCTAACGTATGTGAGTTCGATCTGCCTCTTATTTAGCACTATTTTAGTATCGGCTCCTCTTATTAGACGTTATCCTTGATGCAGTTAACATTGTGCTACTTTATTAGTGCAAATATTGAGCTTCATAGCACAGGGACATAAGATCCCAACTGATACTCTCTCATCTTCCTTGTTTTCACTTATTTATGTATCTTTTTACTATTTTTCCTAAAATCCTGTTTGGTAAAATTAGTTCTACAACTTTCTTTTATACCAACTCTCCAGTATTCTCCAGAACAATCCAAATCAATTTATAATATCCTCGCTTCGATTCTCCACCTTTTGAGAAAACAAAAATGCAAAAGGGACAGAAAAATTCTCTTTGCCGTTTGCATGTTAAAAAGATATTTGTTAAATAGACAACTAAGTCAATCAAAGAAAAGCTTCCACACCAAAACAACTTCCTCTTCCGCATTCGCCCCTATTCGAAAAAGGGCGCAATATCGATAAGCTCAATCAAGGACATGATTAAAAAATGATTTTCCACATATAGTAGTTGCATACAACCAGAAAATTTGAGTTCCGAACTCTAGAATAAAAGTAGAGGAAAGTAGTACTATACTCTTAGTCCAATGGAAAGACTTTAGGCCGCTTATTTAGAATGACAAAAAAATATATTGTCAACTTGAAAAGACTATTACGATTGTTTAGGCCGATATGTGAGGAAGATGAGATGAGTATATTTGAAATGACAAGATGATAATAGATTAAGATAGTTTGGGCATGTTTGTTGCAGATCGATCGATGCGGTAGTTAAGAGAAATGATATGGTCATGGTAGTCAGTAGCACTAACGCGAGGAGTAGACCAAAATTGACTTTAAAAGGGGTTGTTCAAAACCAATTAGGTTTTTTGATATTACGGAATACCTTAACCTCAACAGAGCTCAAGGGAAAAATGGATTTTATTTGGCCAACCCCAATAAATTGGGACTCAAGGCTTGGTTTGGTATAGCAGTATATGCCCATCTATCAGACAGATTCATTCATGTCCGTCCTAACATGAGATTCAGCGAAAACTATTGAAAAGAACAAGGGTCGAACTAGATCAGCCAATATATAGTGTGATCCAAATCTTTTTATTTTCTTTTAATAAATTCCTGTTAATCGAAGTCAAGAATGTATCCTTTATCCGAGGAAGATAACAGCGTTAGATGTAGCCACAGAATACTTACTTATACAATATAGTAATGTGCCCACTCACAAACCCAGTCAAAAAATATAAAAAAAGCAAACTCGTTAAAGTGTAAACGGAATTCACCGATATCTTTTCCAATATGGTCTGTGGTGGTGCAAAATAAAATCATTTGGTTGCTACCCAATGTCTTAGTGTTGGTCCCAACTTTCACCATCTCGCCTAAAACCCAAATGTTGTGAGGGAGGACTTCTACTGTTTGTACTTAAAGTTATGTCCCTTGGGCAGTGGACTGAAAAATTTCTGAGCTCATTAGTGTGAATTGATTGGCCCATTAACATACAAATCAATCGTGGTTACTCGAACACAAACACATACATAGAGAGATGAAGTATACATAGAGGGATAAAGTAATGAATGAAACCTCGATTCTTGGGTTTCGAAAATGGAAGATAGGGCATGGAGGACATTGGGGTTAGGGTTATCAGGAGAGACAGTAATCTTCTCCATGAGTGCCTGCGCTTTCAGCATCAAAGTCTCGTCCTCGTTGTTGGACTCTTGCTCCTCCTCTTCCTCCTCCTCCTCCTCCTCCTCCTCAACCGGAAGAGGAGGAGGAGGAGGCGGTGGAGGAGCTGGCGGAGGTCCCCCGCCCGCTGTCGCCAATCGGGATTCATCGGCGGCAGGATCCATGTCAAAGCGAAATTAACTTTAGGGAGAAGCAGAGATGGTAGAGGGAGAGAGAGAACTTTTTCGTCTTCTTGTTGGTGGTTGTGTTTTCCTCCCGTGCGAGTCAGAGAGTTAACAGAGGCCGAAGGAGCTCTTTGGTGCCGCTACGTAACTTCTACAGTGGTGGGAATCGCGTATCGAGAATGATCGGAACCCGAATACCCATTCGAGCGACACGGATTTACATGTATAGACACAGGGTAGATTTCACAAAAACCCCAATAAAATCACATTGCATGCTTGTCTTTTTTTTGAAATTACGCTACATACCCTTACTTTTTTATACTGTCTAAAAACTTCAATTCATGTATTTGCTGCCCAGAGCCGGGAAAACCACCGCTATGGGGCTACTAAAAAAACTCCCCAAAATAGTGGCCTCAAACATTTTGATCTATTTAATATATTTTTTTAATTTTTAATTTGTCTTTATATCAAATAGGCCCAATTTCCTAATAACTCAAATAAGTCTTATGACAATATTACAATAATTAAAAAGTCGAGGTCTATTTGAAATTAAGATTCTATACTCTTCTTTATCTACCTTCCGAAACTTTTTATTTTGATAAATAACCACGGTATCAAGAAAAATGAATATGATAAGACTATTATTCTTGGAATCTGGATCCTCTATCCTACTTTCCTTTCTCACTCCTCTGTCTCACTCTTTTACATTTGCTATCTCACTACAACTCTAAATTTATTAACTATTTTTAACTCTATTTCTTAATAGAATACGTATTTCTTAAATAACAAAATTGTCATTACTGTAAAAAAATACCAAAACAAAAATCGCTAATAATTAGGTCTAAATTATCTTCTTCTTTTTTTGTCGTTATTCAATTTTATTTTGTATTTGTTACATTTTTATCAATTTTTTGGAGTTTGTTGGTTCGTATCGATAAAAAGAATCTAAAAAGTATAAAATTATGTTCAAAAATTTAAAAAAATTATTAAAGATGAATAATAAATCAAAATATACCCTATTTTGTAATGTACATGATTTATGGTGCAACCTTTATGATTAATGTTTTAGCCTTTTTTTACACTTGGGCATATACTATTTTAACTTTTAAACTGGTTATAATTTGTATTATTTTATTTATAATATTCTTTACGATGTAAAAAAAGAACATAGACAATTATAAAAATAATGAAAAAAGAAAATAAGAATTCTATATTTTTATTTTAAAAAATAATCTTATCTCATAGGATTTTTTTTACCATAATTACAATTTTTTTATTTAATGATTATGTATTCCGTTAGTAAACAGAGTTAGAAAGAATTTGATAGTTTTAGAGTTGTAGTGAGGTGACGAATATAAAAGAGTAGGACAAATAAATAGAACAGAGAATCCAGACTCATTCTAAACCATCCTAACTTTCCTAAACTTTGCTAACTAACAAAATACATATTTTTCTTTAATAACATCATTTCCATTATGGTAAAAAAAAAATCTCCAAATCATGTATTAAATGAATTTTAATTGTTAAACTGGTGAAATTCCAGTTAAATCCTAAAAATTACATTTATACAATGAAAGATCATATACACCTACTATACATTATAATTGTACAATGAAAGATCAGATTAACATACGGGAAGCAGAATAGCTAACAAAATTATAAAAGATTCCCTTAGAAAATTTTGTATTCGTAGGTGTTAAGTTTGTAACTTAATTTCAGTATCACTTGAATTTCTTTTATTGCAAGCCAAACTGAAAAATAGTGAAATCTCAACAATCAAATTTTTTCATCAGATTATTCCTAATGTAGTTCCTAATTCTAAACCAAAGTTGACACAAATTCTTACCGGCAGAAATTGATGTATGAAACGAGAAGCAATGCTTAAGTCTGAATCAGTCATTGATACAACAACAAGACAAAATAATAAACTTATATGGGAGATGTAAATGAAAATTCTTAATAATGGAAAAATTACATACCTTCTGTCATGATGATCAATGTTTAGAAATCGTCTTTGTTCTTGAACCAAATAATCTAACACACGTAGAACCCCACTGATTTGTATGGAGAGTAACAAATAGGATTTTCAGTCTAATCTATATTATGTTAATCTGGTAACTTGATGGTAATCACAGGCTTTTATATAGATAAATAGGGATCCTTTCCCAATAATCACAACCCTTTATGAGATTTTTTTCCAGAATCACACCTATTTATACTTCCTTCCATCATGGAAGTTATTTAACGCCTTTTTGTATAGTCATTATTATTAATTATTTAAATCTAATATCCAGTGTTTTAATTAAAATACACATAATACATAAATATAATAATAGAATGATGTGGCACGTGAGCCACACTTAATTAATATAAAACTAACATTCTCCCACTTGGTTCACACAACATATCAATTTTAAAAATCCTGGATATAAGATATTATATGCTGAAGTTGGTCATACAATGAAAACTACCCAAATAATAACCTTTAGTTAAAAGACTTAACACACGAATCATGACGGTTATGCTACTAAAATGAGTATTTCCTTTCATGTATTACAATGTACAAGTCTCTCAATAATTTATGATATTATGCTTTATGAATGACTTTAAACAAGCCACTCAAGTCCAAAAGTCCTAACAGACTATGTGTTCCAATGAACAGTATGTCAAAAAGATACTTTATATGCATAAAGAAATATGTTCTTTTATTGACAATTCCAAAAGTACAAATAACAAAAAATCAAATGATAGTTAGCTAATTAAACCCATATGCTCTACATGTTTCAAAAATACTTTTACAGTGAGCTCTTTTGTCATGGGATCCGCAATCATTAAATCTATACTTATATGTTCTATAATGACCTCTTGTTTACTAACCCTCTCTTTACCAGTAAGATACTTGATGTTAATATGTTTGCTTCGACTCCCACTTTTGTTGTTGTTAGAGAAAAAAACTGCAGATAGGTTGTCTCCTTGGTGCTTTTCCATGATATAGCACCTCCTACTAGCGTAAAGACATATCCCAAAGTGGACTTTCTTGAATCTTGACAACCAACAAAGTCTGAATCTGATTATCCAACCACTTTGAGATAGTTGACATGTTTATAGGTGAGCATTAATTTTTTAGTTCCTTGCAAGTACCTCATGACCTTTTTAGCAGCCCTCTAATATTCTATTCCATGATTGCTTTGGTATCTGCTAAACAGTCCTACTGCAAAGACAACATCAAGCCTTGTACAGACTAGCATGCATTAAACAACCAACGGCAAAAGCATAAGGAATACTTAACATTTTTTCCTTCTCAAAATTATTTTGTAGACATTGACGTAGACTGAATTTGTCACCCTTCAGAATATGTGTTACATTAAGAGTGCATTTACTCATTCCAAATTTGTCCAAAACTTTGTCAATGTAAGCTTTATGAAACAATCCTAATGTTCTTTTTGATCTATCTCTATGAATCTCTATGCCTAAGACATAAGAAGATTCACCCATATCTTTCATTTCAAAATTTTGAGAAAGATACTATTTAGTATCATGCAACAAGCCCAAATCATTGGTTGCAAGTAAAATATCATCTACATATAGAACTAAGAAAATATATTTACTCCCACTAGTCTTAAGATATATACACGTATCAACAATGTTTTCCGTAAAACCATAAGAAGAAATAACATTGTGAAACATTAAATACCATTAGCGGGAGGCTTGTTTTAGTCCATATATGGATTTCTTGAGTTTGCAAACCAAATTATTATCATTGTCAAAACAAAATCCTACAGGTTGCTTCATGTATACTTTTTTCTCAAGATCCCCATTCAAAAATGTTATTTTTACATCCATTTGATGTAGTTTTAAGTCAAAATGAGCTACTAATGCCATGATAACTCTAAACGAGTCCTTCTTAGAAACTGGAGAGAATGTATTATGGTAATCAATGTCTTCTCTCTGAGTGAAACCCTTAACTATAAGTTTTGACTTATATCGTTCAATGTTGCCATTCAAGTCTTTCTTAGTCTTATAGACTCATTTACAGCCAATAGCCTGAATTCCCTTAGGTATCTCTACAACATCCTAGACTTTATTTTTTGCCATGGATTCCATTTCTTCCTTCGTAGCATCATACTAGGAATTAGAATTTTCTCCATTCATGGCATCAGTAAATGAAATAGGATCATCTTTAGGTCCAATATCAAAATCAGACTCTATCAAGTATGCTAAATAATCACCAGAAATAGCCGACTTTATTACCCTTGAAGATCTTCTTAAGTCCACAGCCTCATTCAAAGGCTGAGGGCCTTGAGGTGTAGAATTCATATCGAATTGACTGTCTTGAGGTGGAGGCTCTAGATTTAGGTGTTCGTCGAGAATAACATATTGGTTATCTTGACTAATAACCAATCTTTCTTCATTCATAGGTATAACATTGAAATTCCGTGATTCCTGCTACTCAATTTTTTGAGTTTGACTCCCACTAATATCAGTATCCTCAATGAATTTAGCATTTCTGGCCTCAACAATTCTAGGTGTATGTGAACGACAATAAAATTTATAGCCTTTAGATTTTTCAGCATAGCCAATGAAATATTCACTGACTGTTCTTGGGTTCAATTTCCTTATTTGTGGATTATAGACTTTAACCTCTGCTGGACAACCCCATATATGCATATGTCTTAAACTTGGTTTCCACCCTTTCCATAACTCAAAAGGAATTTTAGGAACAGCTATAGAAGGAACCCTGTTTAAGATATACACAACAACCTTTAAGGCTCCACCCCACAAAAATTTAGGAAGAATAGAATTGCTAAGCATACTTCTTATTATATCTGAAAGAATACGATTTCGCCTTTCTGCTACACCATTTTGTTGTGGTGCACTTGGCATAGTATACTGAGCAACAATGCCTTCATCCTTAAGAAAATTGGCAAATGGACCCACTCTTTGTCCCATCTTTGTGTATTTACCAAAATATTCCCCATTCTATCGGATCTAATGATCTTGATTTTCTTTTCTAATTGTTTCTCTACTTCCCTTTAATATTCCTTAAAAGTATCAAGTGCCTCTGCTTTAAAAAAAGAAGATAAAGATACATAAATCGAGAATAGTCATCAATGAATGAGATAAAATATCTCTGACCATTTAAACAAACAGTAGGAAATTCGCAAATGTCAATATGAATGATTCCAAGTAATTCTTTACTCCGCTTGGCATATTTACTATTCTTATTGATTTGCTTTCCTTTGATGCAAGTCATACAAGTACCAAAGTCAAAAAAATCTAGAGTTGCAAGAACTCCATCTTTTACTAACCTCTTAATTCTATCTATGGAGATGTGTCTCAATCTTTGATGCCACAACATGGAGGATGTATCATCAATAATGTTATACTTAGTGCCAACGTCATCATGCAAAGTTAAAAAATTTTGTTCAAAAATAGGATCTAGATTTATTTTGTACAAACCATTAACAAGAGAACCAGAACCAATAGAAGAAGAATCTTTAAGTAAATGAAATTGTGGGATAATAAAATTGAATTCAAAACCAAATGGCACAAGTTTAGATACTGAAATTAAATTCCTAGAAAAAGAAGGGATATATAATGTGTTTACAAGATCCAAAATAAAACAATTTTTTAAAACTAGTCTAAAAGTTTCAACAGCTTCGACGTGCGAACACATCCCATTACTCGAATAGATGTTTTGTTCACTTCCCGTTGGTTTCCTTATACTGAGGAAGCCCTAGATGATATTGGCTATGAATTGTAGAACCCGAATCAATCCACCAATCATTTTGATAAATATTAACAAAATTGGACTCATAACATATAAGAGATAAAAGATTACCTTTCTTTTTTAGCCAAACTTGATACTTGAGACTATTTTTCTTCATGTGTCCAAGTTTCTTACAGAAGAAGCAAACATTCTTTTTTCCTTGACGCTTGAATGATGACTTCTCATTCTTCTTCCAATTTGAACCACTTTTGTCTTTCTTTCCTTTCTCCACCTTATGTGTCACTAGATAAGCACTTTCTAGATTCTCATGCTTAAGTCTCTCCTCTTCTTGAACACACATGGCAAGAAGTTCATTAACGGACCATTTTTCTTTATTTTTGTTATAAGATATTTTGAATGGTCCAAATTCAGAAGGGAGAGAATTGAGTATGAGATGAACAAGGAATGAATCGAAAATCTTTATCTCTAAGGACTTAAGGCGCACTGCTATGTCCCTCATTTGCATAATGTGCTCACGCACATTGCTAGAACTGTTGTGCTTCATACCTGACAACTTATTCATTAGGGTGCTTGCAGATACCTTATCAGAACTAACAAATTGCTCTTCAATAGCTTTTATGTAGTCTTTCACCTTATCACATACTGTGATTGAATTTCTGATGCTATTACTGACATTAGATTTGATATGCATCAAACTCAAACGATTAAATCGTTCTCACTTATCATAGGTAACCTTATCTGCTTTTGAACTCTCTTCTGTAGGCTTTGGTGGTTCATTCTCACGAATTGCCAAATCGAGGTCCATACATCCTAATGCCAAAAGGATTTTTTCCTTCCAATCCGAAAAATTGTCACCACTTAAAAACAGAATACGAGAAGACTCACTAGAAGCGAAAGAGGTAGTAACAACTGCAATTACCAAGAATATTAAGCTATCAATGCTTTGAAACAATTAACATAATTTGAATCAACCAATGTCAATTCAATAAACAAACCTAAATCTTCCTGTGGGTAAAGATTGCAACACGCATTAGATTTGTTAAGACTTTAGAAGACAAGCAAGCAAACATTAATAAGAAAAGAACCTCACCTGTGGCTGAAAGATATCTAAATCTCTTAATGTTCAACTTACCATTTTAATCTAATTATGTAATACAAAATAACTACTTCCCTGTGGGGCCAAATAATTATTTCTAAAAAACATAATTGTAAAAGTAGAAATACCAAAAACGCTTACGTGATTCAAACCGAAATTACTCAATAACCAAAACTTTATTTTAAGATGTTATGGCTACTCTTAAAATAAAAGAAAACTAATATGGCATAATGTAAATCGATCCTTATGTTTATACTAATAAAAAACTGAAAGCATCAAATTAAATTTAATTCGAAGTTTGAAGGATAGGTTTGCATAATTCTAAGACTGAACCCACGTTTGAACATCAGGACTACCAAAGCATCCCCTAGGCCTTTAAAATGATGACAAGTCATTAACTTATGAATAATCACATTGTAAAGTTAGGATTGCATGTGCTGCATGACATTATGCTTACCGTTGCCACTTGTATTATGCTTACTATTGCCACTTGTGGGAACCAAGTTGACACCCACCGAAGAGTTAGGATGGGCATGTTCAGTGGGTCATGTTTAATGGCTGTTTTGGTCTAAAGGCCGAGACATTGATTTGCTTTGGTCTAAAGCACTAGTTCGCATACACACCGTTTCATATTAGTGCAACGTATTTATATATGTTTTTTTTTTAATTGTGGTGTCACTTGGCATAATTGCCGAATCGGCAAATTCCTAACTATCTATTACAGTAAGGATACTTACAAGTTTACTGTTTTCCGACACTCCCCTTCAGACAGTAGATGTTTTTTTTAATTTTCTCCTAATCAGTTGTACTCAATGATTGACATAGTATATTTTCATGTAATGATGAATCGTCAAATTCACGTTCTTTAATGTAGTGCATATTGTTCATAATGTTACATATCATATGATCTCAAGCCACAAACAATCAAAGATGTTCCTAGTCTTTCATCATATTTATGCCTATTGACAATAATAAGAGTTGACTGTTGGAATGCATTTATCTTAGTAACCTTTGGCATATATGGTATTTTAACAGATTAGTGAAGCGCAATTATTATGTAATGTCATATGATAGATATAATCACCAAACATAATGACGAAAAGGTTGGCTTTGATACCAATTGATAAACTTATATGAGAGATGTAAATGAAAATTCTTAATAGCGGAAGAATTAAATACCTTTTGTCATGATGATTAGTGTTTAAAAATCGTCTTTATCCTTGAACCAAATAATTTAACACACGCACAACCCTCACCGATTTGTATAGAGAGTAGCGGGTAGGATTTTCAGTCTAATCTATATTATGTTAATCCAGTAACTTGATGATAATCACAAGCCTTAATGATGTGGCATGTGAGCCACACTTAATGAATATAAAACTAACAAAGAAAAAATACTCCAAACAAAGATCATGGGAGAAAAAAATAAAAGAAAATCAAGATAAAACATCTTGGAAGCAAGTGATTAAACATCTCGATTGCAAATGCGAAAAAATAAACTCCAAACTAAAGTCTTTTTTTTTTTTTTTTACCATAATAGCAATTATATTATTAAAAAAATGTGTATTCTGTTAGTTAACATATGTTAGGAGAGTTAGGATGTCTTTAAAATTATAGTGAGATGTCGATAGTAAAAGGGTGGGATAGAGAAATGGGATAGAGGATTTGGACTCAGATTCTTGGAAGTCTATTTGAGTATACAATTTCTTAGGTATTTTTTTGTTTATTTACAATACCTACGAACTTTATTATGTCCTCAGTATCAAAATATTTTGGATCATTGATAATGGTGTAATAAGTAACAAAAAGAATTCATATCATCAACAAGCGTTTGAGGCTCATCTTTTCTGTCATTTCTCAACCTTAATCTTCATCGAGAAAGCATGACACACAAGTTGACAGTATCTGACGATTGTGTGTCATACTTTTATTTAGAATGTCGACTACTCAATTCGACAACATTACTAAAATTTCAATAGTATCAGGACTAAAAATTCAGAGATAATGACAACATGTATCAGCACTGCCGTACAACTACTATTCATATTTCATGATTTTTAGACAAGTCACATATTTGTTCAAATTCATCATCCATGATTATTCTTTCTACAAGTTACTCAATTCACCAACAGTCGAAATTACAGAATAACATGAATATTACTTCCATCCCAATAATCTGTTGCAAAAAGATAACGTGCAATACCCATCACATTTTTATTCCAAAACACCGCATTCTAAATTTTAATAGTGTTTACGGAATTCCAAAATTATCGTGATTTTAACCAGGTGAGATGGGTAGTGTGTCAGCGAGAGCAGACAACCATATACCTTAACTATAAAGTAATGTATTTTTTTATTTGATGTTACGAGAAACGGTAAAGTAAAAGCACATAAAATGATAAAGTAAAAGTTAAGAAGTTACGGAAAACGGAAAATGGAATGTTAGGAGTTAGATGTTAATTCCAGCAGATGTTGACACAGTATGCCAGTATGTATACCAACAATGTAAAAGTCATTCCTGACGAAATTCATATAACGAAGACGAAAGAACGTGCATTGAAGAGTAGGTAAGACATTTAAAACCATGCAATATGCCACCTTTGTCTCGGAGTTTTTGGAATATAAATCTCGATTCAATCAAAATCATGAGATGTACGCTAACAAAAGACTGACTTGTGACTTCTCGTGAGTTGGACTTTAGAAAGTTAACATCTGTAATCTTTAGAAATATGGACTAGAGGCTTTCTAGAAGTATGAACTAGAGACGCTCTATAAATATGGACTAGAAATAAAGATACCAAGTTTTTTTAGCGTAATATTTATGTTGAAAAAACAAATAAAAAACGAGAATTAAATGACAAAAATGAAAATGAAAACAAATCGAGAATCTAACTGTTTCAGCCTGTATACCTTGTAATTTATTTAGAATTAGCCGATCACAACAAAACAAGAAAGACGCATAGAAATTTAAATAGAACCATAACCAGACCTATGCTAATATTTAAGATCGTTCAGATCTTTCTATATTAACTCCAAATCCTACGTTCACTTGGGCATAGTTTCTTCTTACTTTTCTCAAAATCTTAACTAAACCCTATACTAATTTCTTTCTGTTTCCCAAGATCCCGAAGTTATAAGACTTAGAACCCGCAAGGATAGAAAGATTGGAGAGTTTTTTGGAGAGAGAAAAGGCTTTTGGGAAGAACCTAGGATTGGAAAAAAGGGGTAGCTAACGTCTTCGTAAGGAAGAAAGGCCTTAAGGGAGAGAGGACTTGGCCTGGGAAATAAAAATAAATTCAAACTATGGGGGACTCCCTTATTTTATAGAGAAATTGAGCCAATAACAAGGAGGTTCCATGTCACCCCCACTAATGAGAAATATGCCATCCTTCAAGCCACCAATCGGAAAAAATACCATAAAGTTGCCACCTCCCGTAGCCGCATGCGACTGTTAAGCCATGTGCGGCTCCTCCATGTCATGCGGCCAATGATGCATGATAATGTCATGCCACCTTTGTTCCTTTAATTACAATTATGCCATTAAATTTTTCTAAACGCTACTTTCTGACTTAGAAAATACAATTGACTCAGATTGGACCCCGGATACAGTCAATAGATTCGTATCGTCGTGTCGGTCAATAACATGTGCTTTGTGAGGCCTGGACTTATCAGCTCGTAAATCTTACCCCCAATATCTTGTTCCGAATAGCTGAAAAAGGCCAACGTCGTCCAATTTCATTCAAGTTATTGTCAATAGACTCGTATCGTCACACTGATCAACAGCATCAGGTTGGACTAATGTAACAATATTGTCTCATAAAAAGTGCCCCCGATCCCTGGTCTATGCAAGGGGCAAAATAGTCCTTTCATTGGCTGAATTACCGAACTATTTCAGGTGTTCTTCAGTTATTCACTTGACCTCTAAGTCATGTCAATGACTTCATATTAAGATTTTTCATAAACATTGGGGCGATGAAGTCGTCCCGATTTGATTAAAAACTCTTTCGATTCTCGTTTGACCAGAAAAGCAAAACCATTCCTTTGCATTCAAACCTTCTCTAAGGCATGTCAATGACTTCATATTAAGATTCTTCATAAACATTAGGGCGATGAAGTCGTCCTGATTTGATTTAAAAGCTCATTCAATTCCCGTTTGACCAGAAAAGCAAAACCATTCCTTTGCATTGAAACCTTCTCTGAGTTTATTGGCACAACCCAATTGGACCCTGGATCATGTTAATATCCCTATACACACTATAGAGGCATCCCAAGTTGACTGCATTGATATTTGAAGCTCGTTCCTAACAATTCACTCATTTAGGGGTAAAATGGTCATTTATACTCAAACATCGCCAAACTTTTTAAGGTTGCTTAATTAATTTTCAAATCATATCGACGAATTTATGCAATGCTTGAAAATGTCTTCATTAAAGTTCTTCGGTCTTCGGATCATCTATTGTGTCTTTTCCCTGATCAGGGGTAAAATGGTCATTATGCGTATAAGCTCATTCGAGCCCATTCTGATGGCATCTTTTAATATAGGTTTGAGCGGTGGAGCAAAATCTGGTACCAACAAACGAATCATTTAGAACATGTGTTTGAGGATGAAATAGTTTGATAGCTGAGTATCGCATAGTTTGAAGAGGGGGAGCGTAAGTCTCTGGGTCAAAAGGAGGACGAGGGTCCTCTATCGGGATGTCAAGGAAGAAAGCATCACCAATGTCAAACTGATTGCCTAGAATGTCCTGAGGGACGTTGCCCGACACATTTTCTGGAGCATCACATGGGTGGTCAGTCGGTGTGTCGATTGTCGTGTCGCCAAGGAAGGGTTCAACAAGGTTGTGGCCAAAATCTACCCCCATATCAATTAGAGTGTCGACGTATGCCCGGTCTACACCAGAATCAACCGTCGAAGGAATAGAGAATGAAGCAAAAATACGAGCATCTGATGTAATTTTGAAGATGAAGAGTTTTTTAGATTAGAAAAGCTCTAGGTTTGGAGAGAGAGAGAGAGAGAGAGAGAGAGAGAGAGAGAGAGAAGCTATGAAAGTTATGAGAAACCCCTCTTAACCTTCCCCCTTTTATACATTTCGGCCAAGACATGCCAACTAGCATCCGCCAGCCCGTTCATCGACGCGTGCCAAAACGCTTCAGTTCTTGAAAGACGATTAGACCTCGCACGTGTGACGACCGTCGTTATAATCCGCACGTGCCACTAGGGTTTGCTTACCCACCAACGTCTGCTAGAACGTTTGGCCTTCTACCTTCCCATTTAGTAACGTGTGCCAATCCGTGATGTATGCGTGCCCAGTTCAATATATGAACCAATTTGCTTGTTTTCATGCCACAATTTGCATATTGTTGTCGACCTCGTGGGCTTGTCCATAGAAAGACCCGCTAACACGTAACCAAAGTGCACATCACTGTTCTTTTTGTACTCTGAATACACGCACCTTGAGTGCACATTACTGTTCTTTTGTACCCTGAGTGCATATCATTGTTCCTTTTGTACCCTTAGTGCACATCACTATTCCTTTTATACCCTGAGTACACGCACCCTTGAGTGCACATCATAAATTATTTTGTACCCTAAGTACACGCACCAGAAGTGCACATCATTGTTCTTTTGTACCTTGAGTGCACATCACTGTGCTTTTTGTACCCTGAGTACACGCACCATGAGTGCACATCACAGTTCTTTTTGCACCATGAGTGCACGCACCTGGATTGCACATAACAGTTCTTTTTGTATCCTAAGTATACACACCTAGAGTGCCCATGACTGTTCTTTTTGTACTCTGAGTACATGTACTCTGAGTGCACATCATTAATCATTTCATATCTTGAGTATACGCACCCTGAGTGCACATCACTAATCAATTTGTATAATGAGCACACGCACCCTGAGTGCACATCGCTATTCTTTTGTACTCTAAGTACATGCACTATGCGTGCACACGCTACTTTCTTTGCATCCCAAATATGCCTAAATATTTCCTTGCACCCTAAGTGCACTTGCATGTTTCAAGTACACTGTCCACATGTACGCAGGCACTTGCATGCATGCTCCTTATACATGCATTGCCGCCAAGAACTACACTAGTCTGATCCCTACAATGGGGTACACAAGCAACTGGGAAATCGTGACCTTGGTTTTAATGTTTGATTTTGAGCTTGAGGAATTCTGGGCTATTCGAATTGGAATGTCCTTATCTTGGACAACGACTCTTATCACCCAATGCCTGTGAAGTCCCGTCAAAGATGGACAACTGTAGACACCCCAATTTGGATCTTGACGAATTTTCAAAAAAAGCAACGGTGGATGTTCCAATGATGAAAAAGGGCACTCTTATCCTCAAACGAAGTCTTGATTCGCGTTAGGTTTTGGTAGACTTTACCATGGATGCTCTAGCTTCATTTTTATCGCAAAAAGTTTCCGGAGCAGCATGCATTTCTACTTGGCGTGCGCCAGTCTGCACTTTGTGGCGCACGCAACTACAGGAGTAACGCGTGCTAGTCAAATGACCTGTCAAATCACTCTGACTTCAATATGCCTCACTATGTCACACGACATGCGGTTGCGTGTTGTAGAGGACTAACGTGTGCTAGTCAGTGAAGTTGCGAAGGACACTAGGTAGAGACAGGCACCAGACCGAATGCTGCAAAGTCAAAAACACCCTCGCACGATTTTGGGAATGTTGAGGGCCTATAAATAAAACCCCCCAATGTTTGGAGAGGAGATCCCAATATTGGTCTTGAAGAGGGATCCCAAGATTGGCCTTTCCAAGGGGAGGAAGACTTTTTGAAAAGGTGAAAATTTTGTGAAGAAAATCTCTCACCATGAGAGTATTTTGAGAAATAAAAGGATTTTCTGAGAAGATACTTCAGCGTCAAGTTAGAGCATCCAAGTCGAGAAAAGTAGAAAGAGATGAAATTGACACTGAATAAGTAATTCGATATTTGCTTATTCATTTTTAATTTTGTTCTTGAATACTCGTGCCAAAGTAAAAAACGCGATCCAAACTTCAATCAAGGTATATATTTGTGCTAGCGTGCACTCATTCTTGAGAGAACATCAAAAAAATTTGTATAGTTATCCATACTATTTGTGAATTTCTCCCGTCCACTTCTTGAAGGAGTCCAAATTCCAGTCTAAGTCGGAATAGTATGCGTGCTACGATGTAGTCACATACTAATCCCAGGATCGATATATACACCATGTTAGTATATATTGATCCCGCTACATTTTATGACTTTATTATGTGTGCTTTTAATATCTAGAAGTCGTAAACACGGACATTGGTCTTATCCTGGTCTAGTGTGCATTGTTAGGCTCAATAGTTCATACCACCTAAGCAGAAAGGCAACGTCAATTCAATTACGTCCGCCATCTTGCTCGATCAACCGTAATCTCTGTGTTTGTATATTTTCAAAACATTTATCCATGCATGATGTTTTTGTATAAAGGAAAAATAAGTCAACATTTGTATGTTATCGCAATTATTTTCCCTTAAATGCTTTCCGCCCGATGTGAGTTATTTAACATAGAATGCGATCAAAATCTTAAGTAAAGACCAATCTTCGAATCGGGCAAAGTAGATGCCTAATACCTTCCCACTTCATAACTTACTTCTGAACCATGTGATCTCTGGTAACAAATAATCAGTAGCCTCGATATGTACGTATTTGCTTGGTTCCTCCGGAAAAACCCAAAACCTGACGACTCCAATGAACAGATCACTAAAAAAGGAAATGCTCAGGCAACAAAACGACGACCACACACATGCAACAGGAAAAACTAGGAGCGTCTGTCCCGCAAGTCAACCAGTCGGATTTTCTGGTCAAGGAGCCCACAACAATCTAATTCTCCTTCTGATCAGAGATCCCCGTACTTGATGCATTGAGGCATATCGACAGATTCTTGGTGCTCATTACCTGGTGCGGATGTTTGTTGGTGACACCAGTAGGGTTCGTTTTTCTATTAGCGAGAGGTCTAGTCATCCTTCGGAGGTATGTTAGTCTCTCATTTCTACAATTTAGTCAAATTGCTATATTTTTCTAATGTTTAATTTTATATTCAGGTGCCAGCTGGCGGCACACCTCAGGGTCCAGTTGGAGGGTCTCATCAAAGAGCGGAAGCTCCAACAAGTTCGAGGGATTATGTTGGGGCAATTTCAATTGTACGACGACTGCATTGCAATATGGTTAATTCTACATTGTCGCTGTCGTCGTCGTCATCATAGGATGTCCAACGACTAACGATTAGGAGAAAGACAATTCGTTGAGTTGTCAGCAGGGACTTCGTGCCACTTTTTTTCTTGGGGCCTGCGAGCCCTCGTAGTTGCAGGTGGGGGTATATTTTGGACCTACGCACCCATTTAGATGATGATCGGGTCTAAATGCCCTTTAGACATTTTTGTTTTTCTTTCACCATTCTCCGTATTTTACATATGCTTTTATTTTTGCACAAACCGTTCTTTTTTATTGCAATGTCGCCCAGAGTTATGATACATCAAATTAACCTACGCAAAGGGATGGGGGTGGAGGAAACACATACAAGTATCCTCAAGCAAACACTCAACTAGTTCTTATAAATAAGAACAAGAATTCAACAACAGAGAGATGGAAAAAAAATATTCAAGACTATGTACACCAAAGTCTGTAAACCACACACCTATCTATATGTCTTCCGTTTGTCCTACCTCGGCAGAACAACGTTCTCCGAGCTCCCTTTCAAGAGTTTGCTTACTCAGTCATCGTTCTAACCACCGATTGAATAACTGAGTATCCAATCAATCGAATTGATTATTCCTATTGCTAGATAGGACCAATCAAGTGAGGAAGATTCTCCCAAAGCGGCTACAGCTCTCACCATCAAACTCATGGCGCAATCCACAAATTATCACCCCACAATATGTATTTTGGGTTGTTAGAAATTGTATGTATCAGTTCAGAATTTTCAACTGTCTTCCTTACACTTGTACACTACAAAATCAAATTACGATGTTCTTTGTACCCTATCATTTTTTTGTAATATGCGAGTTTATTCTAAATAACACTTCACTAAGATACTAAAATCTAGGACACAACTTCATAAATAATTATTTTCAAAATAGTGTTGTTTCCAAAAATTAGCCAAACACTATTTTATACTCCAACAAATAACCAACAAATGTCATTCTAGCCAACAAATATAATACCTCTTATATCTTTCTATATTGCGCAAAATTTAAAAAACTCAGGTCTCTTGCTTACCGCTAGGGTTACACTACAAATGTTGTACTCCAAAACCGCATGATCACAATCGTTACCGTATGATACCGATATATGGACCCTTCTCACCTCAGAATCAACCCAATTTATCTGGACACTGTCCTATTGAGTGACTTGGTTGAACCAGGAATTTGAATGCATCCAAGCTTTCTCAGGGGAACTCAAAACCAGACCAGCTTACCAAGTTATTGCTTTGCTGGGCAAGCTGTCATGGAATCTAGTCTCCAGCATGAAGGTAGTAGTAAGAGAATCCAGGAATCTAAGACATCAGTTTTGTTGCCAAGGAAGTCACGGATTCCTGCCAATGTTATACTGGCATTATTGCTGAACATATGCACAAGCAGGCTTCTTCACACAAGCCATCATTTGCTAAAGAAAAAAGGAAGACAATGTATGCTGAAGGAGCAGGTTGAGAGAGGGGTTGGACGCAATTAGTAGAGGGGATGGAAGGGACTTGGGTGGGTTGTATTTGGAAAAGAAAGGTTAGGGAGAGGTGGTGGAGGGTTGGGATGGGATCTGTTGGGCTGTACGGCAAAGGTGATGCCCGGAAAGGTTGGGCTGGGAGGTGGAGGTCTTGGTGGGCAGTGGTTGCGGTTTTAGGGTTAGCATTGTTAGGTGGATACGAATTGATGGTATTCCAGTTTAAAGCCCAAACAGGGAAAGGTGCCGTATGAGTGCAATTGGCAACAAGAACCCAATTTCAGCTCATCTTCAGAAAATTACTTATTAAAGAAGAAGAATTGCACATCATATGTTTATAGATGTAAGAATAAAAGATAGAAAATATGGGATATACATAGATGTAAGAATAAAGAAGATAAAAACATTGCATATACAACCAGTACAGAGCCACCTAGAAATTAAATGCTAGCCATGGTATGCTAAAACAGTTTCAAGACATCATAATTTAGCGAATTCTACGAAACACTTCAATCACTTCTTAGCATTATACGGATAATCCCTCTCAAAGATCATCATTCTCATCATCTCCATTATTTGGATCCTCTTTCTCTTTTATGTATCTATACTTTCTCAGTAGCCACAAGATCACCCGAACAACGTTACCAACAAGCACAATACCCATCATCAACAACCAAGCCAGCACAGAAATCTTTGTCACTTCATAAAGGGTGCTTTGAACATTTTTGGGCGTCATGTGAATAAACGTAATGAAGTATGTGATAGTTTGCGCGGTGATTGCAATCCACATAGTAACCATTTGAACCCACATCCATCTTCGTCGCTTTATAGGTAATCCGCTAACTTGTAGCAGAATTATGCTCAGGGACGCAAGGAATGCAACGGTGTCGAAAATCATAAATTGCATGTATGCTACAGGAATGTTGTAGGCCATAATCGACTTACCCGCTTCGTGTGAATATTTTTCTCGAGAGTCGCCATTTGAATCCATAGGGTAGTCATTTTGCCAAATGCCGCCTGGAGGTGATATTGCTGCTTGAAATGCCACTGTCGCAATAAGTGATGCCACCACCATCAATGCGCTTCGTTTCCTTCCCAGCCAGTCTGTGTGTTTATGCTTTTTGGGCTGCTCATTGATACTAATGACATTTGGAAAATCTTTTTGCTTTCTAGTCGAAGAAAAGTCTGTCGTTTCGCCATTACTGTTGAATCGTGTTGAGACTCCACCTCCCTGAAGACACTGCTTGATTTCCATGTCCCTTAGATCTCTTGGACTTTGTGATAGGACATCCAAAGCTGTCAAACTATTTGCATTTCTTGTGTTGACTTCAATTGCCGTTGTAACAAGCAAGAATTTCACAATCTGCATATAATATGACAATAAGTAACCACCGAATTGTACGCTACTTGTAACTTTTTCGTAGAAAAGCTTCGCAAAGAAACAACATGAAAGATGGGCTTTCAATGTTTTGAGTTATGTTATGGGGAGCAAGTCTTATGCTCCGAGTTGCAAGTTCCTTTTCCTTCTATTCCATTCCAAGCAGTTGGAAAGGTAAAAAAGGGGGAATGGGACTATGTCTACAAACAATGCAGCAGAATTAGGGTGACACTTTAGTGAATTTACTAATGCCTTAGTATTGAAATAGTAGACTAGTAGTTCAATGAAAGAGTTAACATGTAAGAAGTAGCCACTTGAACAGAGTTGAGTTGAGTAAGTAATAATGTTAAACTTATTCCATATTTTGCGGACTACCATAATCCCATGTTATAAAACCTGCAAGTCTGACTACCAAATATATTGGAGAATTTGTTTAGACTCATTTTGCTTGATGATCATCACTGGATAGTGGACCATTTTGGTGCACTTTATTTTAGAAGTACATTTGTTAAGTGAGGGCCTGGTGATATTTTGCCCATTTGGACTCATAGCAGCTAAAGCCACTTATAAGCACAAGAGAAGGTTCCTACCCTTGTCAAATCTGTTTGTGTGTGCATGTGTATACAAGTTCGATGGAGAGAGCAAAGAGGGTAGTTTTACATTCCTCTTTAAAAAGGAAGGATCTTTAAGTTCCAGTGTTTAGCTCTTTGTTTGATCAAACTTGGAGGAACAAGTATCACTTGGTCTAAGAGATTACGGCATCTTCATCATTAACTTTGGATTGATGTTGATTTTACATGTCATGAATTGAAGCAGTAAACTAGGGTCTGTGAATTGGGGATTAACCTAACAAATGGTACCAGAACTACATGTTCTTCGATTCATGTCCTGTCATAACGAATTCAATTGCATTTCTCTATGAATATTGTGTAAATCCTAAGTGATAGATTTTGGAGTCAACCTGATGGACCGTTTTTGTTACTTACGCCAATCTGATCTTTCCTTACCTTCTAATTTCCTTACATCCATGGCAAGAGCTTGGATTAGATGAATAACATTAAGGAACAGAGAGAGTATGTGATATTTTACACTCTCATTGGTTACCTAATCTAGTTTTCAAATAAACTTTGGGTAAATGTTGATTAAGACAATGTTGATGCACTTAAGCAAAGGTCCATACAAATAATGCCTCTAACCACTCGGTAATTACTGTGTGAAGGATGCTTTGAACAATAACGAGAACAATCAATCACTTTATGTTTGTTTGGTGGCCCAAATATATTCTGGGTCATTTTATGTCTTTACATTTAGTTGTTCTGCCTTGTCCTACAGAAGAGCCTTGTCTTGTTATCCAAGATTCTAGGGACTTTTTTGTACCAAGAAAGTGCAATAAGCATGATTTTGTTTTACCTGTAGTAATTAGAGTTTACTTACTCAGCTTTCAATCCTGGTTTATGTCTAGAACTTTCTACCATGAAAACAGTAAAAATGAGACAAGGAAAAAACAACCTACCAAGACCACTACCGAAAGTTTTGCTGATGAAAAAGCTTATATGCAAAATTGGAGCATTCTAATCAATCTTTTCCCATGATCATTTATACACTATGGACAACTCTACTAAACAATGTGTGCCAGATATAGAGAATGCTAAGGATTACTGGAGCGCCATTGATAAAAAGTTTACCATATTAAACAAGGTTGACCAATCAAATTATATGTTATTGTGCAGTTCAAAACCATAAAATAGTTTGTGGTCCTTGAGCACATCATGAAATTGACTCAATATTCTATCAACTTGAAGGACATGAAACTTGAGCTAGCTCATGATTTTGCACTCTCGCAAGTTCTTGAATCTCTTCTCAAATTGATACTCTCAAATCTGCTTATAATACTCAAAAGGGGGAGTGGACCTCAAGTGGGATGACTGCAATAAATCTTAGTAGCAGGGAGCTCCTAAAGTGGTCTCACTTCCATCTTAGTAGCCCACTCCCGAACTCCCAATTAAGGAACTTGGTGAAAACCCACTCTTATTGAGATGGGAGCACACTCCTTACAAAGATGGGAGCTTTTGTGCGATCCTGTATAGAAAATCAGGGACTTATCTAGCCCAAGCTATCCTAGAAAAAAATACATATTGTTACACTAGACCATCTGTTATGATTATGGTGGACTTGGCTTATCTTGTTACTCCATATATGATTGTACGTTTGAAGTACAAATCTATGGTAAATAATTTTTCATAATATATGTAGACGTTCACGCTTCTAACCTTGGGAGTTTCTATGTTCTCCCGGCTCCCTGCTCCTGCTCCTGCTCCTGCTCTTGCTCTCGCTTCATGCAACTAATCCATAAATCACTCAAGAGAAGAGGCAAACAAAATAAGTCTGAAAGTGATCTTGTGGTTACCAATTAGAGGGGCTGTCATGAAAAGACAAACCTACTCAACAAGCAGAACCATTGTCTCAAGTTGGGCCCACAGCAAAAAGCTTCAAAGGAAAGTCTCTTCTTTCATGCATTTGGTCACAAAAGGGTGAATTAGAAGACATTCAATGCTAAATTAGGCAATAAAAATAATCCTTTAGCAATGGTGTGTTTTGAATCCAATTTAGTTGACATTTTCTCTAATACATGAACTGGAACAACAATTCACATTACTAATTCCTTAAAAAACTCAGATGTAGCCAAAAACCAAATGAAAGAGAGTTGATGGTGAACATGGGGAATGGAGTCAAAGTTCAAGTGGAACATAAAGGAGTGGTTAAACTTCCCTTATCCTTAGGACATGTTTTGGAATTAGAGGGAATGTAGCTTACATACCCTCTATTAGAAAAGTTTATTTATCTATTTTAGATCAAAGTGGATACACTTTTCATTTTGGAAATAGGATGTTGGTCTATAATTCCGTCTTAGTTGGTTCTAGTTTTCTATCTGATGGTATGTACATGGTTAATTCACATTCCGATGTTGGTTGTTCATC
>JABCMJ010015987.1:0-13161 GCA_014822125.1 Arbutus unedo
ACTAAGATATTTCTCTAATAATTAGAAGATATCTATATATCCTAGGTAAATTTCTAGACCAGCCTAATGGATAAACGAGAGAATAAGCCACCTCACGCTTCAGCAGGGTGGCAAGTTAGGATATTTAGTTTGTAACTTAAAAATCAGCCAAGCACCTCCTTCATTTCCCCTTTCCATTTTGGCAGAAACAGAGAAGAGAAGAAGAGAAAGAAGAAAAAAGGAAGAGGAAGAAGGTGGTGTTTTACTTTGGGTTTAATTCTTCAACAAGGTAAGAGATCTCCTCTAAGTATCAAAGGAGGATAATTTCTTCTATAGTCAGCTGATTTAGATACTTTAAAAAAAAAAAAAAACCCAGAGAACCAAAGGTTAAATAAGATGAAAGAGGAAGAATATGTTGGAGATGAAACAAGCTCCTCTCAAGGAGAAACTATGTTTAAGTTAAAAATGTTAGGTTGTTCTATGTTTTTTTTATCACAATTTTAATTGTAGGATGTTATAATACCTTTATTAGATCAGTTTAGAGGTCTGAAAATGAAAAAAAAATGAAAGAAACAAGAAGAAACCAGAGCAGCAATGGTGCTGCCAGAAACTGGACAGATTTTAGCTGATTCCGAGCTGTTTTGGAGCTTCGTTTTGGGGCTCAATCCGACATTATCTCGTAATATTCTGAACATAACATAGGCTTAATTTGGGTTCTAGAACAAGATGTGATAAATCAGAAGTTGTTCTGACTTCGGGAAGAGGGTCAACGGCTGAACGAAAAATGCCTCCACAATAAGGGTTCAACACTTGGCCGCAAATTGGAAATTTAGAACTCAACATAGTTCTTCTAAACCGTTGCAACCGAAGGCCAGGTCATCCATTATTTGTCTCGAAAACTACCTTAGCATAGGAATGGAGCCCTCAAGACCTTCCCGAGGCTACTTTGGTGATTAGAAATTGAATAGGAACGTTAAACCGAAAACCATCGAGTCATAGGTTTTACCGATAGAACATTAGGATTTTGTTAATACCATTCAACGTTAAATGTCGATATTAAATGAAATACCCTTGATTTATGGTAGGAGATTGACAAATAATCGATTACTCAAACAAGACAGAAATGTGAGTTCAAATACAACTCTATTACGTGTTCAGTTTCGAAATCATGAAAGCTTATTTTACTTTATCATTCATATGTTAAACATGCATGTCATGTCAATCACAGTTAATATTGTCCATAATGTGAATCATGAGTTAAATAAAAAATAACATTGAAAAATGTTGATATTCGTTTAGAGCGGTGCCCCGTCTGCTCGGGGATAGAATATAGCGAATTGTGTGAGATAAGGTTGGAATCAAGGGCCAATGTGATTAATGGATAACGTCATTCCACGTGTGCTAGAGATGCACAGGGAGTAACTCCCTTTTAACAGGATTGACGACCATTATATTGAACGCAAATCAGGTAGGTTTGAATATTAAATGGAAATTTGATGACTATAACATGATAAACTTGAACGTTGACTCAGCATTGACTTGGGCTTAATATTGTGAATTCCATTCACGTGAATAAACGGTTGCATGCATTGCACGCTGGTTAACATAGCGGAACCCATAATATTTCTTATTTGGATTTACTAGCAAGTTGTGCTAATAATGTTGTTAAACAACATCTCAGGTTACGGAGCTGGTGGCAGCGGCCGATAGGATTCAGGAAGGTTTGGCATAGAATAGTGTAGATACCGTGTCTTCACCTTGATGTCTTTACTGTTTGACTATGTTGGGGCTTGTCGATTGGATTATAATAAATGTTAAAAAGTTGTTCTAAAACAATGCACTTTCTTGGTTGACTTTTTAATGCAATAAAAGTTTACGTTTCTGCATACTCTGAGTAGTTTGTGTACATTGTTACATATCAGACAAGAAATCCCTAAACTAATTATGTTATAAGCTTTAACGAGTTAGACTCGTTGGCCGGTCACTAATTTTTCCTATATCGGGATGGGTCGTGACAGCGATAGTAACTCTTGTCTTCAAATTGGGCAATGTATTTTACTACCGATATTGCTGGATTCTACTATCAGTAGTAGCTCTGATCCTCAACTTAAATAGTGTGTTTTACTATCGGTAGTGTTGTTTTTACTACCGATAGTAGCTCTGATCCTCAATTGGTTGGCTTTTATTCTATCTTCATGGTTTGAACTTCTTAGCCTTCAAAAACTCTTACAAACCTGTAAATACCTTGAAAACAACTAGCATCCAAGACATACGTTAACTCATAAATGCATATAAAATACGCTTCGTTAAACAGGATTCGCACACAAGTCAAGGGGTTCATATATGTAACTAGTCAAATACTAAACACGTCATATGTCCATAGCCGCTAATTACTTATATCAGAAATTGAATGACTCGTATGCAACTTATGTTCCAATACAGCAAGCATCAACTGAGCAAAGACAAACATAATTGCAGTAAGGTCATTCCTCAACTTTTAAGCCTTGACTTCAAACCTCTCCGATAGTTCACTCACAAATGGAATCGAATCGCTCAATCTTTTAGGCGTGGAAACCAACCCGGAATAACAAAAATTATAATGCCTTTGTCATATCAACACAAAGAGTGAACAATCAACGAATATAGACTAAAGGCGAAGCAATCATGAATTGCATGCTATGAAATCCAAGTTAAACCCATCATGAACAACATAACCAAACAAGAATCAAAAAGGACTTTAAAGGTTTGTAATATTCATTAGGTTTCAAACGGATGAGATAAGTATCTACGAGGACAGTGGTACATTAATTCTTGGCTTGGTTAACTATCCAAACTACCGTCTTGACTCAAAAGGAGTAACCAACAAAACACAAAAGAAACAGCTTTACGTAAGGTCCACCACTAATCATTCCCTTTTCCTGGTACGTATTTTTCATCAGTCTCTTCGTCATCTGCTCCTATCCTTTTTCTCTTTCTCGTCACAATAGGCTCAGGTGAGTCAGGTTCGGTTTCTCCCTCATTGCTATCTTCTTCACTCTCCTCTTCCTCTTCCAGAATTTCAACATCACTATCATTACCTATCTCATCATCAACAACCCTTTCTGTTTCCCTTTCTCCCTCAGCAGCTTTTTCTCTTTCTCTGTCAGGCTTAGTAGATGGATCCACATACTCAGTATTCGGGTTAGGGTTTAGTGGCTAAGCAACATGCTGTGTTTTAGTAGTATGTCCAGAAGATTTTGATTCAAGAGGTACAATAATTGTTCTGAAGAAGGCCAAACATGAAACAGTCCCTACGCTGGCTGGATCCTCACTCGGGGTCACACAGATAGTAGGCAATGTTATAGCTGGTAAATTATTGATTTTTGCCAGATAGCATCAGATGATATGCAAGTACTAGAACGCAAGTATTATTATGAGCACAATTCAATCCGTAAGCATAAACAAACGATAACCACAAACAAGCAACGAGTCCAATGAAAGACTAGTGACACCTAGAAAAAGAATGGGATAGCAAAAAAAAAAAAATTTTGCGTTTAATTTTTTATTTTTTTATGCTTTTGTTTTTATTTTAAGAAAAAAATATGAAAAGAGTGAGGCAATGATGATGCTGCACTCTTCACATCGTTCTAAAACTACTCAAGATTGTGGAGACAATAGTCAAAAGAAGTACCATAAACCGAAAAGTCATCCATAAAAGTCTCCACAATCTTATCCAGCATATTGCTAAATATTCCCATCATGCATCGTTGGAAAGTACCAAGTGCATTGCACAGTCCAAATGGCGTTCGCCGGTAGGCAAAAGTACCAAAAGGACAAGTAAACGTAGTATTTTCTTGATCTTCTAGGGCAATCTCAATCTGATTGTAGCCCAAGTAACCATCCAAAAAACAGTAGAATGGATGGCCGGCTACTCGTTCCAACACTTGGTCTATGAAGTGTAGGGAAAAGTGGTCATTTCGGGTACAAGTGTTCAATTTACGATAGTCAATATATACCCGCCACCCGGTGATGGTCCGAGTGGGGATCAACTCATTATTCTCATTCTTGACCACCATTAAACTAGATTTCTTCGACACCACTTATACCGGGCTAACCCACTAACTGTCAGCAATGGGGTAAATGATCCCCACATCTAGCAACTTTAAAACTTCAGCCCACACAACCTCTTTCATGTTGGGATTCAAACGACGCTAAGGTTGGCGGGTCGGCTTGACATTCTCCTCAAGATATATGCAATGGTTGCAAATTGAAGGATCAATACCCTTTAAATCTGCAATGGTCCACCTGATCACCTTTTTATGGGCTTTCAAAACTCTCAACAGTGCAGCCTCTTGCTCCTCATAGAGACTAGAAGAGATAACAACTCGAAAAGTCTCCTCTTTTCCTAAGTAAGCATATTTCAAAGAGATAGGCAAAGGCTTCAATTCAAGTTTTGGTGACTGGACATCCGAGGGAAGGGTAGGAGTATTCGAAAGTTGGAGTTTTTCGAACCTCGGTGTCCAACCATTCACATTAAGAATTTCAGCATGATCTGACAAGTGAACCATCTCTATTTCTTCGGGTGAGGGAATATGATCCTCAACCCTAGCATTCAACAAACAAGACTCAAGAGAGTCCGAACAAACAATACATCTGGTAAAATCAAAAGTTTCAATGTTATTAACTTCGAACACCTCATCATCATCTCTCGGTTGCCTATAAACATTGAAAACATTTAACTCCACCATCATATTACCAAAAGTCAATTGCATGATACCCGACCTATAGTTGATAAGAGCATTAGCTGTAGCAAGAAACGGGCGACCTTAAATGACGAAAATTTGTGTTGTGGGATTAGCTACCGATTTTGTGTCCAGAACAACAAAATCTACTGGGAAGTAGAATTTTTCAATTTGCACTAGGACATCCTCTACTATTCCTCTCGGCCTCTTCTCACTCCTATTAACAAATTGGAGGTTATAGAAGTCGGTTTAAGATCAAGCAAAACTCTTTCAAGTTTATTTGCCCCCACAGTGATGGAGATTATTGGACAACCAGAGTCCTTGTATTTTGGAAGCCCATGAGCTTGCACGATGGAGCTTACTTGTTTGGTGAGGAAAGCTCTCTTTTGGACATTCAACTTCCTTTTCACAATGCACAAGTCCTTGAGGAACTTGGCATAGGAGGGAACTTGCCGGATAGCATTTAACAGTGGTATATTGACCTTCACTTGCTTGAACAGTTCAAAAATTTCAAATTGATGATTTATTTTAAGTATAGGTCTCAACCGTTGTGGGTATGCAGCAGGAATTGGGCAAGTGTTACTTACAACAGTCTTTTCCTTCTCTTTTTTAGGATTGATTATCTCACTCTTCTCACTTTTCTCAGGAATATCCTCGCTCTCAGCATTGTTAGAAGAATCAGGGCCAGGTGCCCTTGTAGGAGAAAAAATGATGCCATTATCAATTGTTTTACCACTCCGAAGTGTAGTGACAGAATTGACATCCTCAAATGATGTACTTTCGAAGTGGATAGTCTCAATAGAATTTTGTTCTTTCAAATTGGCTTGAGGTTGAGCAGGAAATCGTCATTTCTCTTGCTGAAGAGTATTCAAAGTCGAGGTAATTTTAATCAGCTGTGTTCTAATGTCTCCAATAGCCTGTGAGGTTTGTGCATTAGTTGTAACTGGTTGAGTATTAGTCAATGTTTGACTTTGGATGAACTGTTGCATTGTTTTCTTAAGGCTACACTTATGGGCTAACTGGTAAGAATGGGAAGTATTAGTACCTTGACCTTACTGGCTATAGCTTGATTGTGCTGATTATAAGAGGTTTGGCCCAGTGGATGAAATCCTTGGGAAGGGTCTTGATTTGCCATATTCTCATTCCTCAAACTAAAATTTGGGTGGTTGCGCCACCCGGGATTATAAGCATCCGAGAATGGAGAATTGAACGGCCTTTTCTACTGTTGCGGTGGCATGACTGCATTCACACTCACTTGTTCGTGTAGAATTTCTCTAAAGGCCGGAATGATAGGGCATTCGTTCGTACAATGCTCTTGGGTGTCACAGATAGTGCATGCCTCCTCTTTCCTAGGTGTAGTGGTTACCTCATTCACTTTGTGTAGCTCTAAACTCTCAAGTTTGCGTGTGAGCTAGGCAACTTTAGCTTATAATTCATCATTAGAGTTCAAAGTATATTTCCCTTCCCCCATTGAATGTTGAGCAACAGATTTCCTAGACTTATCATTGGGATTGAAAGTGTCCCAAGATTGAGCAATCTCAGTTAATTTCTCAAGGTATTGCATAGCATCGTTAGGATCTTTATTCATGAACTCCCCACTGCACATCATTTCAATAAATTGTCGAGAGGATGGGTAATTCCTTCATAAAAGAAACTAACAAGCTGCCATGAATCAAACCCATGATGTCGAATCAACTGTAACAAATCCTTGAAACGTTCCCAGCATTCATAGAATGTTTCTCCGGGTTTTTCATAACAATTCTGGATTTTTTTTTTAAGGGCCATAGTTTGATGGGTTGGAAAAAATTTCTTCAAAAATTCTCTTTGCATATCAGCCCAAGTATGGATCGAGTTTGGACGCAACAAATTCAGCCATGTTTTCTCTTTATCTTTCAAAGAAAAATGAAACAATTTTAATTATGCAATATCCTGTCGCTAAATTCATTCTATCATAGTTTTGACAACCTCCTCAAAATCTCGAACATGCAAATAAGCATTTTCATTGTGTATTCCATGAAAATGAGGCAAATGTGGCAACAAATTGGGTCAAACTACGAAATCACGAGTTTCAAAAGGTAGGTGTATGCAAGATGTGGCAGATGTCCGAGTAGGGTTCAGATAATCACGCATAGTGTGACCTGGATAAGTCAAAATCCAAATTATCTAAATTGGGATAATCGGCCTAGAGGGGGAGAATCTGACCAGGTACGGGACGAAAACCATGTGGACCATGCGGAATATTATTCTGATTGTGATGCGGTGAATTGGATGGTGGCAAAAGTCCATTTGGTCCGTCCTCTTGTGGATCCATAATGGAATCGTCCTCTTGGCGCACTAATCGATTATGTTAGTTACTTACCCACATACATTATTCAGCAATTACCAATATCTAGTACAATATCAATTGAAAACTGAGTTAAAAACGCACCTCAACTTACCAACCAAAAACAAACAGAACACTATATTACCGGTAGTGCTGATGAAATTACCGATAATAGTTGCAGCTTCATCTGCTGATATGACTTTAATCGTTTTGATGTAACGAAAGAATTGATTAGCTTCTAAATCAACTCGAATTTCCCCGGCAACGGCGCAAAAAATGCTTGTCGTCAATCGGTATCAATAAAAAGTGTATCCCAAGCGTAGGATCAATTGATCGGTTGTAGCATAATAAATCCGGAAGTCCGGAGTCGAATCTACAGGGAACGAGTAATTTGAAAGTTTATCAAGAGAGAGAAAGAAAAGGTTTGGAATATATGTGGAAAAAATATTGTGGTTAGATTTAGAAAGATTTAAAGCGAAAAGAAACAAGATTCAATTCTCGGGATCCACATTGACCACGACTCATAATAATCTAATCCTTGAATAAATAAAACACAACTCTGGTTCTATAACATCGAACCTTCGTTAGATGATGAAAAAATTTGGATCTATCAAAAATCAAGAAAGATTAATTATCGTTTTATAATCAAAATAAGAAAATCAGGTTTTCAAATCAAAACCTTTTAGATCTAAGAATTGTGTGTGTCAATGGAGATTATCTACACACAAGCAAAATTTTTACAAAAACTCTTGATTGATTTCAAAATAGTTCTTAATTAATAAAACGATATCATAAATTGAAAATCTTGTGCGAGGATCGAATTACTTTGAGTCGCGATTTAACATTTCACTGTTGAATCAAATCCTTGAAGGATTAGTTCCTCATGGATTTAATGGAATCCATAAGAAATCAAGAATAAAAGATGAAGAAAAGAAATAATGATTGATGAACTTGAAAAGAAAAAAATAAGAACTTTATTTGAAATAATCTTCCAACAAAAACTGATTTTCTCATCCTAATCGGGTTCCTAATAAATAGACATAAAGCAAACATTCCTAATTACATTAGGAAACTAATAGATAAAGATAAACATAAAGATAATAAAAAACCAAAATAAGAAGAATTTCTCATATTTGCACTACTACCGGTAGTATATGTCTCGTTGCGGTAGTAGCTCTTGTCTTCAAATTGGACAGTGTGTTTTACTACTGGTGGTGCTAGATTCTACTATCGATTGTAGCTCTGATCTTCAACTTGGGCAGTATATTTTACTACAGGTATTGCTGGATTCTACTATTAGTTGTAGCTCTGATCCTTAACTTGGGCAGTGTGTTTTACTACCGGTATTGCTGGATTCTACTACCGGTAATAACTCTGATCCTCAACTTGGGCAGTGTGTTTTACTATTGGTAGTACTATTTCTACTACCAGTAGTAGCTCTGATCGTCGACTTGGTTGGCTTTTATTCCATCTTCATGGTTTGAACTTCTTAGCCTCCAAAAACTCTTACAAACCTGTAAATACCTCAAAAACAACTAGCACTCAAGACATATGTTAACTCATAAACACATAGAAAATACGTTTTGTTAAACAGGATACGCACACAAGTCAAAGGGTTCATATATGTATTAAGCACACTTTTGGGTGCAAATCACTTGTCAGCCACCCTACTCGACCACCACCCTATTCGACCACTTCAATCGTCCCACCACCCTACTCAATCCCTACTAGTCAACCACCTTGCCCAACCATCTACTCAACCACTCCAATCCGTCATCACCCTACTTGGCCACTCTGGTTGGCCACCACCCTATTTGGCCCCCAATATATAGTTGACAACCTTGCTCGACCACTCTGGTCAACCACCATACTACTTGGTCGCTCTCGTTGGCCACCACATTGCTTAGCCAATTGCTTAGACCCCTAGTTCGGAAGTTAATGACTTTATTACTTCACATGTTTGGGTTGATTTCTAACCTCAGAGCTCACATGACTACTATATGTTGACTTTTATTAATTAATCCCATAGAACTTATGTGAAACTTAGCACCCAACAGACCACACATGAAACCTAGTTTGTAGATCTCATAATGCTCTTGATCATTGATTCTATTACATTGATGTTGCTTATGCTATTGATGTTAAACTAGTAATGATTTTGCAAAATTTAGAGGATATCAAATTAGGTTTGGGGAATGTCTTGGGTCGTGATATACATTGAGCCATACTATATCTTGAGCCATGTCAAGTATTGAATCGTGCTATGTCCTGGGTCGTGCCGTTGTCTTGAGTTGTGATATATCTTAAGCCATACTATTTCTTGAGTCGTATTGTACTAGATTTAGGTTGGAGAGGCATGGGAAACGGGAGCATGGTGTACAAGAAGATAGCGTATATGAATTTGTTGTATGAAAGCATAGTGTATGAAAACATGACGTATGGATATTTGTAACGCCCCAAATTTCGGAGACATTTAATAAAAGGGATTAACTAAAAATGCAACCAAGTTTTCATTTCATAATTAAAATACGAGTTTGAATAATTATAAAATACAGAAATAAATGGAAGTACATTTTGAAATAAAATTACATAGCAGTAAAATCTAATCTAAGTAAACCATGGTGATATCGGATTCTCTTCTGGATTGATGTCGTCGATAACTCAAAGCTCAGGTTCCTCTTATCCATCTTTGGTACCATGGGGAAAAAAAATTACACCATCAATTATGAGGCTCAATAAATAATCCTACACGTAAGTCTCAATTTACATATATAACAAAACGAATAATGCTAATTTATAAGGAAAGCAGTAACATATAACTACTGAAGTAAAATGTAACTGAAACTAATAACTGAGACATTATCAAGAGTTGAAGAGTAATTTCTAAATCGATCATATTTCTCAATAAAATGTCAGAGCTCATCGTCACAACGACCAGGGCACCGACAACATAAACACGTGACAATTTCTATGTCAATAACCATCAAGCATGTTAGAGCCCACTATCTCTCACAAGCGTTGCCTACAAGTATCTCAAATTCGTGTGGACACGAGCGTTGCCCATTGGGTCATCACAAGCGTTGTTCGTAATATATAATAATTGATATTTTATAATCCATTAAATGTATCATAAAATATAAGTTGAGCATGCATATGTTACCAAATAAGGGCCATGTCAAAACTCATCGTAACAACGACTGGGGCGTCGACGGCGTAAATAGTTCACGTACTACACATCAGAAGATCAGGTTGATCACTACGACAGTCCAATTTCTAAAACTATGTTCTCATGGATCACGATCGAGTGTGGTTACAGGACCCTAAGTATAAGTTAAAACATATTCATAATTTCCATGTGTTTCATCATAATCGAATAATAATGTTGTAATAGAAATATGATGCGCAAAGTATACATGCAAATATGGATGTGATGTATGATATTTTGTGGCTTGACGAAAAAAGTTAGAACGGGGTTCAATGGGAAGACATAGCATAATGCAGTGTCACATCTTAATAACAGATTTTGAATAACATTCATGATGAGGTGTAGTCATGGAAGTAAAGTCCATTATTAACTACGGTTTAGGTTTTATCAAGTTATAGGTTTGAGACCCATTTATAAAGCTAGGGATCAAGTAAAAAGGATGACCTATGATCGTTTAAGAGGGGGCATTGACTGATTTAGGTGTGTACTTGGACTTGAAACAGTAGCAAGACTTGATCAGTTAAGGGAAAGACTTCACCAATTAAGGCGGAAACCAAAGATACGAATTAGCTTCTTCACTTCATTGTATACTTCATTGCTTCTTTTGCTTTTTCCTCATCTCTTGGATAACATTTTCCTGCAAATTCATGATGCAAACACACTCTCAATTTGTGATAGCTCTCCACCCCTGCAGACCAAATCACACTTGCACATATTTTTATTTTCAATCAACCATCATTTATCACACAAAGAATAAGTTACAGTAGAATATCATACGAGTATCGGAAAAATGTCCTACAGTGTTTCAAGAGACTCTAAATAAAAATATTGAAAAAAATTATAGAACACTCTTGACTTGAGTATTGGACATGTGTCCGGACGGTGTTTGTCAAGTTAACCTAACCAACAAAGAAGAAGGAATAGAAAACAGATTTTGAAGTTTTTTATTTTGTAGTGCTTCGATGTAACATGAGTATGAAAGAGGTTCAAGAATACGTTTACTTTTCATAAGGACTAAAATCACCTATTTCGACTTTTTTATGACTTCTCCACTTGCAGCAACTGTAGTGGTGCTTCTACTGGTAGAATTGCCACCCAGAAAGTATGAGGCAATAACACAAATTCTTTTTTGGCTCGGAAGCCAAGACTTGAATAGTTCCTTGCTGAAGAAAAACTTTTCAGTTGTCTTGGACACATGGCATCATGTGGTGCCCCAACACTCTACTTCACCGCATAAAAAATAACGAATCCTTTAAAAAAATGAAGTTATTTAAGTTCTTTCTCAAAAAGAAGTCCTGCTCCAACGACCTAACAAGTCAAGACCCTCCTTGATTTATTCGATCATGCAATACATTGAATACGAAGAATCAAATGCATTTCGACCCATCGTAGTTCTCAATTATTTTGTGGCACCGGGCGTGACTGAACCATCTACGATGGGGGAGCTAATACACAGGAAATACGCTTCATGTGGGAATCATAACTAAGTGAGAATTTCACGTAAAGTTATGGTGATGAAGGGTGTTCAAGCACCACATGGTACAACATTCTTCTCCACCACATATTCATGTAGGACTCAAGATCAAGTATTTGAGTATCACGTAAATTTGTTGTGAAGAAGGGTGTTGGGACACCACATGGCCGTGCACTAATTCTCCTTGCAAAATTGCAGCATACATGGCATAGGATTCGTTTGGTTACCCTGCTTATTTCCTTATAATAAATAGGATGGTTTGATCAGTGCTAAGTTTTATGTGATTAATCCATCAAGCAGAATAAGGGAAAAGGGCAAATACACAATGATTTGCCAAATGACTTAGCTTATTTTGTATCTTGCTTATTACTTATTTTAGCAAATAAACGAGTGAACCAAACGAACCCTTAGTGGTTGCAGTAGCCATCCAAGAAGGCCAAAACAGTGGGGAAAAGGTAAATAAAAAATTGGAAAATAGCTTTTTCTGGTTATGAGACTCAATCAAAGACTCTGAGCATTCAAGATGATGTTTCTGTACAAAAAAGAGAAGGGTAAAATGGAATTTAATGATGATTCTGAGCATTCTGGGTATTCAAGATGATATTCTGAGCATTCAAGATGAATTTTTTTTCATTTTTTTTTAATTTTCAAACATAATTTTATATTTTTTATATTTCTTTCGTCAAGTCAAACCAACAAACCATAAAAAAATAGCATGAATTTTCCTCAAAAAAAATTATTAAAAAAGTTAAGAGAGTGCTTGTGAAGAAAGGACAAAATTATCAAATTCAAAGACTTTACTAACAGAAGCTAATAAAAACTAATGGTGGGAAAATAACGATCTAATAATTTCAAAAGCAAGAAAAGTAATTTTATTTTTCAAAACCTTAAAAAAATATTTCTGTAATTGTCAAAAATCTCAGCGAAGGTCAATGTATTTTACCCAAAAAAGAATCCAGATTCAATTTCCAAAGAAACAAGCTTATGGGCCTTTGGGCTCACTATGACGATAAAACTCAGTTCATTTTTTTTTTTTTTTTTGCTTGTCAATCATGCAGTAAAGTCATGTTGATTGGAAAATCGTATTTGAACCGATTAATATAATTGATGACATGATCAATATTCTCAACAAGTTTTGAAGATGAAAAGTTCAGATCAGCAAAATAATTCGAAAAGAACCCTAGGAGGAGTGAGGACGGTCGAGTCAATAAAAGATAAAAGGAATCAGAGAGGATCTTAACCCTAGCTTCACCCAGAGATCAATTAGTTCTAAAGTTCATAAAAATGATCCCATGAGGTCTGGGGAACCCCAAATGATCCAAACATTATAATACAAAGTTACAACAGAGAAATGACCGACTGTGAAAAAATTATCAGTATTTGGCCCCCACAAAGATAGACTAAAACCATAAGGGATTATTAAGTGGTAGACCAGATGAACTGTAAATCCAAACATCCT
>JABCMJ010015996.1:0-24592 GCA_014822125.1 Arbutus unedo
CGTGGGAGTTCCATTACACTTTATAAAACTCCATGGGTGAAACTTCAAGCTTCATATACTGAAGGGTATGACATCCTAATACTTATTAATAACAACCTAATTACTATCCAATTTGAAGCGAATAATGAAGGATTCAAACAAAAACGATGAAGACATGGAGGAAGTTGGCTTAACTAGTTTTGGATATCGTTGTATGACTTCGGTTTTTGTGCGTTCACATATGTATATACCCATACATACACATATTATAAACATAGATTTATTTAATTGAATAATATTAGGATATCTTGTCGGCTCATTGGTCTGTGTGAATTAATTATTCCTCGATGTCTCTTTGAAAATAATTTTCGTATTCATGAATAATTTTTATTTAACCCCGAGTTAAAACTAACAAATTTAAATTGGCTAATTATATTCCCAAATGCATTAATTGGGCTAAAAACAGGGGGTGGTGGTAATAGTAGCAGCAGTGGTGGTAGCATAGGGTGGTGATGTTGACAGTGATAGAGTGGTGATTGTGGTGGTGGTGGTCACAACGTGATTGACTCTAGATACAGGCCGAGAAAATTACGCTTTAGGCTTCTAAAACATTTTTAAGAGTAAGGGCTCTCACATATTAAGTTTTCTTTAGTACATTAGACCCATTTTTCTTTTTATTTCAAGCTTGTATTTAGATAAAAATAGATCCAAACAAGTTTGGAAAAAAAAGATTTTTCAAAGTTAAAATTAATTAAAATTTATCTTTCGTCAATTATGTCTCAACAAAAATTGAATGCATTAACCAAATTGTCCATTGGAAAGAATCTGGTGAAGAAACTTAATTATGAAAATTTAATTAATATGTTTGTAGCTAAATATGTGAAAAATACAATATTCAAATGATATATTTTGATTTATTAAAATGATTATTTGTTTTGGAGTAATTATATATATATTTTTAAATGACAATGTTTGTTAAATAGTTTTTTTATGAAGATTTTTTGTTGTATATACAAAGAGTCCAAATTGAAAAGTTCGCTTCAGACCTCCCAAAATCTTAAAGGCGTTGAAACCGTTGATAAATTAAACAAAAAGTTTATGAATACATACACTTCAAATCCATCTGGACACAGATGTGTCCAGAATCATTGAATACACGTGGGGTCCTCAAATTATTAAAGACTCTATGTGCATCCAATAGTTTTGAACATACCTGTGTCCGAATGTGTCTGGAGTATTTGTGTTTCTGGTATTATCCTAAATTAAATGAGGATTATATAATCACTAGGCTACTTTTACAAGCTTTTAAGTCTACATTTTTCCAGGTACTTAAATTTTTCAATAATTAAAAATATGATTATCAAACTCACTTAATTACTTATTGTTTAATGTAATTCAGTTTTTTTTATCAAACAACCTCTCATCAAATGAGAGTGTTGTAAAATAGGGTGTAATCAGTTCAATCCGATTAATTTTTTGAAGCGAAATTTCGAAATCGATCGATTTGGAGAGTAGATTATAGTAATCGATGTCCAACGAATTTTATTGTGAACCGAAATCGGTTTTGGTCAATTTTATTATTTTTTTGAATTTCCCAAATGGACCTTTATTTTAGGTACACAAAAAAATTTTTGGCCCTAAAAAATATCTACTCATGTTTTTTCGAGTAACTGAAAGATGTTTAGCCGCAATTCACTGAACATAGACCATGGATTAGATGAAAACTAACGATAGAGATTCATTTAAAAAATATCGGATCGGTTTGATTCGATCGGTGTCATAAAAAAAATTTAAAAATTAAATCCAAACCGAAAATAAAAAAATCGAAACCGACCAAACAAGGTTTCAGACCGACCAAACTGGCAATTTTTTTTACGGTTCAATTTTTTCGAGTTAGCTTACACCCTTGTAATGTTAAGTGAATGACTTCACCCTAGATGAGAGTTGCTAAATACTCTCTTCTCTATCCATCCCTCCCCACTCTCTGTCCCCCTCTCCCTGCGTTCATCAACAGAATGGCGGCCACAATCTCTGGCAGACTCACCTCCAAGCTTCTCAACTCCCGTCAATTTTCCTCTCTTTCCTCCCCCTCTGCCTACATCTCCCATGACTCTCGACCTGTAAACCCCAACCCAATCCCACACACACCTTTCTCCACCCAATACCTGGATCCAACCTCCCCACAATTCCCGCGACAAAAACTCTCAAACCCCATTTCAAATATCTTCACTTTCAACTTTGAAAAATCCCAATCGCCGCATCATCCAAAACCCGTCGATCTTAATCATTTTTTGGTCAGATCATACAGGAGTACAATTCCCAGATCCAAAACCCAAAGGCATTTGCTAGAGAAAGCCGAGAAAAACCCTATCTCCGAGCTGTTGAATCATGAAAGTCCAAAGTATTTCTCTACCTCTGATTCACCAAGTGAAGAAAGACCCACAAACCCTAGTCCATACCCGAGTCAAAACCCTGAATTCAAGCACCAAGAAATAGAGGGACCGACGGTTGAGCGAGACGCATCCGCTCTAGCCAACGAAACGAGAGAAGTACTCCAATCGATGATGAGGACCATCAGTAGCTTGAGCAAGGCGTTAGCTATTCTGGGTCTGGTCCAGCTAGGGTTGGGGGCTTGGACTTCGTACATTACAAGGTCTCCCCCAATTTCAGAGGTTTCGATTCAAGGTTTCTTGGCGTTTGGGTTCCCCTTTGCAGTGGCGTTTTTGTTGCGGCAGTCGCTTAAGCACATGTACTTCTTCAAGAAGATGGAGGAGCTAGGTAGGTTACAGATTCTGACTCTAACCCTTCAAATTGCTAAGAACTTGAATTTGCTGTTCATAAGGGTACGCGGTGTTTCGTACTTGTGTATTGCTGGAGCTTCAATTGGGTTGGTATACAACGCATTGGCAAGATTATCTTAGATCACACTTCTTGACCCGTGATGTTTACTTATGTTTGCTTAGTCTTGTGGAAGTGTAGTATTGCACTGTTCTCATGTTCATGGCGGATACATTTTTGCAACATAGAGATTTTTCTCTTGAATTGGATAGCTAGTTGCGGTGTTTTCGTATGAATTTCTTCTATTACAGAGTTATCTGATATGAGGAAGCTTGACAAATCTGAGGACCAAAGCTTTCAGATTGAAGCTTGATAAACATCTTAATGCTTCGATTTGCATTGGGAGAAAATGTGTTGAATATCTCGCTTTCACGTACAATTCTGTAATTCTTGTTTGGTTTCAAAATCTGCTCCGTCAATAAGACAAATTCCTATTGATCTTTTTGTGCTAGTTAACATTTTGATTGTTACAGTATTACCCCACGGTGCATACCTTAACTGCTACTTTGTTTAGTTTAACGGGTCTTTCATTGTACTTTGGTCAAGCAACCTCTCTAAGAGAGGCAGACAGACTGACAGTGGCTGCAGGCAGAGTTTGGTGGTGAAAGGCCTAGTGTGTTGAGCTCTGCATTTTTTTTCCCAGGAACGAACACAAAAGTATATAAATATGAAAACAAGTATTACATACAAGTAGATTGAACAGCACGATGTGCCACTTCAACCTCTCTTCTCTGGACTTTAATCACCATCACCTTACAAAAACTCTTACACAGAGACTTGAAATCCATATGAGGGCAATAGATAGAGACATTAGCTAGATGTGGATGCAAAAGGCCACAAACAAAAACTAGACAATCTGTCCTACTTTCCATACTTCGAAGATCCCGAGAATGAGTGAGCCGCAATATCCTTCGTGCACTTTTTTGAGGAACTCTTCTACTTCCTTGGGCTGTATACAATGCAACTAAGGTCCGGAGAATGATCTCCTGTATAAATGCCCATCTGGGCCCAACCAGAACCTTGTCAAGTACTGCCTTATCTTGTGGGTGGCTTTTCTATCCTTTGGCAGGAGGTCATCCCACGAGAAACAAAACCACTACACGTGCATGCAACAAGAAAAGATTTTATAGATTAGCTTTACAGAGCGAGTGGCCTTACTTCCTTCACTTACAGCTTGAACTGCACTTAGCCCTTCTCCCACTTCCGGCCCTGGTACTCAAGCTGGACTTGTCTATTTTTCTATATTGGCTCGGAACGGAAAGTAGGAATTTCTCGCAGTACCTAGTACAACACGCTTGCCCGTAACTGATCAAGACTCTTGTTCTGCCTTTACACCTTGATTCGGGCTTCTCGTCACTATCAGTCCAAGTGAGCATAGCATCAGTCAAAAGAGGGTGTGTGCTGGGGAACAAACCAGGCAAAACTTGAGTAACTGCAATGTAATAGGACCATTTTTCCCCCTGGTAGATAGATATCTGAGTTATCTTATAAGTCACATTCGTTGGCTGATATGCCCATATATCTAAATGGCATTGCCCCAATGAGGGATAATGTTCACGAAGGTGACACATTTTATGAAAAATACAACCAAATCCCATCTCCAATTTCCTCGGTTTGGTAAATAGAGTATGTCTTATCCTAAACAAACGAGCACTATATTCTATGCATTTCTATTGGAACATTTTTGGATTTGTTCCATTTCATTTGACTTAGACAACTTTCATTGATTATTAATCAGTGTTGTATTTTTTCGATGTAGAAAATAAACTAATATGGTATAGAAGTTACTTTCTGATAGAAAATTTCCCACTAAAATCAAACAAAATTAAATGAGTTGATTTACTTGCCTGGAATGCTTTTCTTAATAGATTTTGCACTTGGCATTTATACTGGTTTACTCTTCTACACAAATTTTGTTCTCAAATCATTAAAGTCTATAGGTAATGGAAGATTCGATTTGTAAAACTCCTTGACACTGTTTTTTTTGTGTGGGCCAAGTAATAAATCGCGGGTTAAAGAATTACCAAGTATAAAATGATTCTTGACACCTGTTCTTGGTTCATGAAATTCTTATTTGATTCAAGTTGATAAGTGGAGAAAGTCTTGTTTCATTTTTACTTGCACCAAAAAGAGAGAGTCAAATATAGTTGTTTTTTTCAAACCTTATTTTTGTCATTTCTTATGTGGCAAAACGTATGTCTTCATCTTATTGATTATTTTCTACAAAGAACCAATGAAAGAGTGTGCAAGTCAATTTGATGCAAAACGATCGATACAATAAATATACCGTAGTACATTTTTCTTGTGCCTTAAAGGTTGATCTCGATCACCTTCTTTGTTGACAATCTTCCATCCGTAGAGCTCTTACTTATACAGAGCATGGAGATGCTAATATTTTCGGTAAGTTAGTGCCATGACAGGTGCAAAGGGTGGGCATACCCTAGAATCAGAAACAAAACTACCTTAGACACCAAAAGGCTACTGCTTCAACAAAACACACAGGGGACAACAAAGGGACCAGACCCTATAGGCTGAAACCTAGAAAACACCTACAACTCATAACCTTCTAGTAAGAAAGAGGATCAAAGACAGGCAACTGATACATCAAGATCATATAATGGGGGAAATTTTCCTATCTCTGCAAATCAATCTGTTTGGATGAAGAAAATATTCTTCAAACAGAACATAATCGGCAACCCCATGACAGCTATTGGACCATTTTTACATGAACTTTTGGAATCATCACGACCATGTCTTGGATACAGTGACTTGTGCAATAAATTCTGCAAAAAGGAAAGCCATAAAGCTCTACACACTTTTCGCGATGACAAATAGTAGGACCCTAATAGTACTTCATTTGATAACAAAACAAACTCAATAAAAGTTGAACGCTAACCTACAATTATGTATACAACCCTAATAAAATGCCCCCTAATTAGTCTGCAACGGCCTTGAGACTGAGCTACTACTACATTATCACCTTCTGTGGAACCCTCAACGATGAGACCTTCGCTTTCTGGAGATAACCACACATGTAGCAACTAACAGCAACACAAGCGTTACGAGTACAATTAAAGTAATGAGAACAATCTTTGTTGTCAGAAACGACTTCGAATGCTTTCTGGGAATGCTTTCTTGCTTTGAAAGGCAAGACAGATTGTTTGGTAAACACAGATAGGCATTTCCAATGAAAGATCTGTCACTGAAGAACTGAAACTGACTACCACTGGGAAGTGTGCCTGAAAAGTTGTTGTATGAAAGGTCTAAGAATGTCAGACTAGTCATCGACCCTATTTCATCCGGTACTTGATCACTCAGATGGTTCCTGGACAAATTGAGCAAAGTCAGTTTCTTCAGCCTTGCGATTCCTTTTGGAATTTCACCATCCAAACTGTTTCCACTCAAATCAATTGAAGTCAGTTCAGGACAATCAACAACTGAAGTTGGAATGCGGCCAGTAATGTTGTTGCCACTTATGTTCAGCTGTAAAAGCTTCTTTAGATTGGAGATTTCCTCCGGAATCTTACCAAAAAATTCGTTCATTTCCAGAGATAAAGTCATCAAGCTATACAAATTTCCTATCGCGGGAGGGATTTCACCAGTGATGGAATTGTTAGACAGCATGAGAATTTCAAGCTCTTTTGCTGACATTTGAGGTGGAAGATCTCCGGTGAAGTGGTTGTTGTCGAGTTCAAGAATGTTTAACAATGGCAGGCTGAGGAGCCTAGAAGGAATTGTTCCATTTAACAAATTCTTCCTCATTCTCACCTTAACCAGTGATTCACACTCTCCAATTTCTTTAGGAATGGGCCCGGAAAAGTAGTTTTCCATCAGAATTAGCCCCTTCAATTTGCCTCCTCCACACAAATGGCGAGGAATCTTTCCAGTGAGTAGGTTGCTAGCAACGTCAAGTTGTTGCAGCTTTCCATTTCGGCCAAGATTTTCTGGCAGTTCCGACGAAAAATTGTTTCCCCAGATCTGGAGTACTTCAAGATTGGGAAGATCGCCAATAAAGGACGGAGCAGGACCGTGGAAATGGTTAATGAAAAGATTAAGCAAGGTAAGGTTCTTCAATTCTGACAAATTCCCAGGTACTTGACCACTGAGATTGTTAACAGATAGGTCCAGAAACTTCAAACTGATCAAACCAGAGAGTTCAGAAGGTATTTGACCCACGAGCCTATTCAATTGGAGATACAGGTGTTCTAACATCTGCAAATTTCCAAGACTTTTTGGAACTTCACCTGATAGGTTACAACCTGCCATATCGAGTTCTCTAAGCGAGCTCAATAATCCCAACTCAGGAGGAATTCCTCCTTCATATGAGTTGTAGTACCCAAGAGACAGTTTTTTAAGGTTTAACAGACGACTGAAACTCGCTGGAATCTTTCCAGTAAGTTCATTTCCTTGTACACGTAAAATCTCAAGGCTCTGGAGCTCAGAGTAAGCCTCTGGAATTCCCCCAGTGAAGTAATTCCCACCAAGATTAAGAGTTTTGAGCCCCTTCAGCCTTGCGAACTCTGTTGGGAGTTTTCCAGTGAGGCTATTGTCGTAAACATCGAAAACCTCAAGCTCCGTCATTTTAGCTATCATGGTTCCATGCAGGGTGCCGTTGAAGTCGTTGGTAGACAGGTTGATGAACTTGATGGAGGTGAGATTCGACATTTCTTGTGGAAGCCCACCGGTGAGATTGGTAGCGACAAGAGTGAGACTGATGAGGTTTTTCAAGTGTCCTATTTCTGGCGGGATGGAACCATAGAGAGGGATAAAGGATATGTTGAGAGAGGTTACTTGTGAGTAGGTGTCACAAGTTACTCCAGAGAAGGAACAGTGGGCGGCAGGAGAGGAGGAGTTGTTCCAGTCATTGAGTCCTGATCCAGATGGTCCGACCATGGAGGACTTGAGCTTCAAAAGTACTTCAATGTCTGACAGAGGATGGGAGACTGAAAAAAAGAGGAAGAAGAAGATGGAATGGAGCAAGAAATAGATAAAAGGCATCTTCTCTCTGTCTTTTTACTTCTCTATTCAGATGAACACCATTTTATTGTAACTTGGGAGTTCAAAACAAAACAAATGATAAAAATGGGGGAGGGGGAAAGAATGCTGGTGGCCATCAAAGAGGTGGGCCACGAAGCCCATTGATGACTCGGCTGGAACCGTAAAGGACTTATTGGTTCCAATAACACTACTTGTATGTAAGTCGAAGCAAAGCAGTCCGTTAATAGCATTCACACACTTTTATATGTGTTGATCATGAACCCCTCATGAGCTAACCACCAGTTAGTCATGTTATCCTTATTTCCCCCTTCGATTCAACTTTTGAAATACTAACAATCTCGGACCTTTGATGCCAGCAGATCCATCAGTTTTGCAGTATGGACAGCACGCAAACCCGCGGGGCAGTGGTGCTGCTTTTTATTTTCTCGTCACGTCCTCTTTGCGTGACGCCTTTGCTGTACGAGATTTATTGAAGACGAATCCAGTGGTGCCCGGAACTGTTTCTCTAAATGGTGCTCCCTACTTAGAGTAAAAAAGGCTTGTTCCGCCGTCTCACCCACGTTGACTCTATTACTAGTAGTGTAGTGAAGTCCTTGTTAAGGATTTCCGAATCATGACATCTACTAAGGTAGCAAAGCTACTACCTGGTCACTTTGATTGCTTTGATGTCACAGCCATGGAGCATTGAAGGGAAAGAATCTTATTCTCATTCAAACCAGTTAGTGGGAATTACCAGAGCAATGTTGAGAATAAAGGTTGCTACTTTTCTGATCATGGTGGGTTAGTATTTATGGTGAAGGACAAAAAAAATATTCTATGCTTGAGCTTGACTACAGATACTCAAATTGGTTCAATGAAATGCTGGGTTCCTTGGCTCGACGAATCTAACTGTCAAAGACAAGGATGCTGTCAAGCTCATATGATGCTCCTATGAAAGCTTGAAGCACAAATGCGCCTAAAGAATGTGATACCTCCTTCTGCCTAATTGATCCCTCCTCTCATCGGCTTTCTGGGCTTATTACATCATTCATTAGGAAAACAACAACCTCAAATTTGGTGTGCCAATGTCATCAACCTCAAAATTTCCTGCAGAAAACAGGAGACTTGTTACATAAGTCGAATTTCTTAACAGTTTCAAACTGGCTGGCAGCATAAACTCGATTCTAGCTTCCAAGCAACCACAACAAATCTCAATCGAAAATTAATAAATTTCACTACCTAGCGCAAACAGTACGATACGCATAAACTGGTTCGGACACTCTGAGTTATAAAAAAAAGGGTTAACTTTGCATATGGAGCATCTTTATGGAAGGCAAAAGCCTGTACAAATATTTGGAGAATACAAGATTTGGGTGATGACTAAAATGGGTGTAGCTAACAAAAAACACATCTTTAGTTATCAAAGGCCCTTTAGTTTGTGTTTGGCTGCAAACAATTCAGATGACAAAAGCAGCTTTCAATTATCAAGGTTTCGACAGAAGCTTTATTTTGAAAGTTCGTCACTGAACGCCACACACTATCAAACATGCACTAGAATCCTTCCCACATCTGGATCAATGCATACAAGACGCAGACAATCAGAACTCGATTAGAGATCATTTCACCTGGGACCCAATAGAAAAAAATGAAAGGAAGCTACCAAGTTTAAGGTGGGGTATCTCAAATAATGAATCACCATGACTTTCCCAATTAGTAATTTGGTGTTTCTACCATAATCAATCACCTCCTCTTGGCGACTGTGGAGTCTGGAATTTACTTGTTGAACTTCTCGCTTGAATTTTATTAATCTTTCGTTATGCTGCAAAATATTCAACACTAGGTTAGTGTTGATCGGAGTTAGGAGTCTCCAGTGGACACTTCGATGATCAAGTTAGCTTCTGAAAGAGGAAAGCAATTTGAAAGCTTATGAGTGAATAATGCGCGTATATGAGGTTTGAATGCCCTTACGGTATTTATAGAGAGAGAATTCAACAGTCTGCTGTGAGACTTAGCTGCAGATGTCGCGTTGTGGGCCGTAGATCGCGATAACTCTGTCACATGTAGCATGTCTTATAAACGCCTCCCCCACGTCTTCCCAAACAATTGTCCGCAATATGGAGAGTATGTCTTCGCGTGGCTGTGCCAAGCGTAAAGCCCTCGGTACCATGACCGGAGGTCGCACCTTGAGATAGGTTAACCCTGGTGATGAATGCTGACCTAGTAGAGATTAGGCTGGATCTGGCATCTTGTGTGTTCGGCAAAAATCAAGATACGCCAATTGGCCTTGTTGAATTCCTTAGCTGAATGTCGATACAGCTGTCCTTGAGCCTGACCAAACTCAAGCCCAACACAAATAAATTGAGAGTGATCATGGACCGAAAGCCCATTGTACTACATAACCAGCGTGACTGAAATTGTGTTAGTAATATCTTGTCATTGAAATCCCCATCCATCCCTCACCTCTTCTTCCCCATATCTACTCTTTACCTTTACACTTGCACTTAATCCATATCTCCTATCGCTTTTCATTTGTCCTAGTTCTTGCCTAGTCTCCACCATGGCCCCCTGTTTTCTCTGGTTCTGCAAAACGGTATTTGTTATTTGGCCCTAAGCAAACACAAGCATTATATTGATACTTTCTTGGAACTGTCAAGGAGTTGAGCAATCCTTGACAGGTTAAGCATTGGGAGATCTGATCAAGACTCATCGCCCCTCCATCATTTTGTTAGTTTCTAAATTCAAAATTAGCAATGACGTCGAAACTAGAGATTTAATTGATTTGAACTTTAAAAAAAAGAATTAGGTTTAGTTAAATTTGTTTGATTTAGAATTGTAGTGTGAGTTAAATTCGAGCAAGCTAGCTTCAGAAGTTTGCAAATTTCTATAAAAAGACACTGATGCTCCAAAATCAGACCCCCAAGCTATTCTAGAGCGAGAAAATATGTAAGGATCAAAATATTGAGTGTGAGTAATATCTTGAGAGCGCTTATATATTAAAGATTCATCTTTTTGATTAAGCGTCTCAAGAATTAAATTCTTCAACTTATCAGTCTTGCGAAATCTTCTAAAGGAGTTCAGAAACAATCTTGAAGGGGGATCTAAGGAGAAGTCATGCCACATATCTTAGGGTTTGATGAGTCAAAATTTGAAGGAGCATCTATCAGAGCAATTTACGAGTAGTCTGCAAAGAGATTCTAAATCAATATAAACAAGTCTAAGTTTGATTGTGAGAAACTTTGTTATTCTGCGATTTGAATATAGTGTTTTCTTCTCTCCTGTGATTTTTTCTCCGTATTTGGGATTTCTACGTATATCTATGTTTTATGCTTTCTTGCATTCAAAAAATTAATTGAACTAAAATTAAATAACTAAATTAATTATTGCTTAATCGCACAAGTTTTTTCATTTTTTTTATGGAGACTAAGAATAAGAAGGCTAAGTTGGAAGCCATGAGTTTCGAGGTATCGAAAAATTGAGCGCAGTTTGACAATGTAATGTCGAGTGGTCATGCGTTGAGCGGATGAACGCTGAATGATTAAGTATTAAGCAACATGGTGCTAAAACATTGAGCACCATGTCTTGCATCAACAGACCAAGTGCATAGCCAATTCCGACTCATCAAATAACTATGTCGATCCAGAAAGGTTATCTGGTGGGCTATCACTATGGTGGAATAAAAATTGTTTTTGTGAAATTTGGAATCTGAATTAGACTTCTTGAAAATGTATAATGAACCCTCTGGCTGAACCTACAAAACACTCAACTCTAAGTTAGTGCTGATTGGGGTTGGATCTCTAATGGGCACTCCAATGATCAAGTTAGCCTCTAGTAAGAGCGAAAGCAACTTGAAAGTAGTCTTAGCACGAGTGTGCGTGTACCTGTAATAGGAGTGCCCCCTGGAATATTTATAGAGTAGGAATCCAACCGTTTGCCGGAGTCTTCGGTTGAGAACACGTGTCCTGCGTCCATGCGGATTGAGCGGCCACGCCTGCATGCCCCCTTGAAAGGCGGAGGGCACGTCCTAACGCGCCGAGACCGAATGCCGAGTGCTAGGGACTTTGACCAAGGGACAAGAGATGAAACGTTTGGGCATTTTAGCCACATGATGTTGCTGAGTGTCATTTTGGACACTTAGATCCGTTTATTAAAGACGAGCTTCCGGCTTTTGGGCCGAGCTCGTATTTGGCCCAGGACGGAAAAGGCCAGAGATAGAAGCCGAACGTGGATCGTTTAGCCTATAATCCGAGAATTAGTAATGTACTGCTTGTGCCTAACCCAACTTGGGCCGAGCACAGATGATCCGAGGATGATCATGGGACAAAGGCCCACTATTGTATATTTCGGCCTACTACAGTTTCTTTGGATATTGAGATGAAGAACAAGAATCTAATGCATGCCATAGTTTCAGTACAAGATGATGGCTCTGTGTGGGTTGCCTCTTTCACCTATGGGTGTCCTTAAAAAGAAGGTAAATGGGCAAGTTTGGAGTTTCTCTTAGGAGTAAATTGCTGCTTCTGAGAGTTTTGGAGAGGTGTATGATCAAGAAGCATTACCCCTTCAACTGTTGTGGGTCGTGCCTTATTGCAGACACTGAATGAATGAAATGCGTAAAGTATGGATAGCACTTTTCGAGGAAAAGAGAAAAGCAACAAAAGGATGAATACATAGGTGTTTCTTGACTAAGCATTTGGGTCTGATCAGAATCCCATAATTCTCAAAACAGTACATACCCTGAGCAAAGTTAACAGGCTATTCCACTTTGAATTTATGTGGACAACAAAAGCTCGATGTGCAGAAATTATTGCTGCTTCTTGGGAACAAGACTTCTAGTTGAATCAGTCAGGTTTGGTCAGATTAATTTGAGTTTTGAAAAAAAAAGGTTCACTATTGGTTTTATTTCTTTATGGATCGGACTCGATCATTGTAGACATCAATCGCCACACATCTGTTCACTTGTTCTCTCCAATCTCCATCTCCTCCTCTTTTCTATCTTTGCCTCTCCCTTTCTCCACCTCTCTCCTCCCAGTGTCTCGCAACACCATTTGTGGCCAGACAAACGAGTGAAAAGTGAAATTCTCTTCCCTTTTGATGTTTAAATATTTTATTTAATGTTTTCGAAATTTTGGGACGTTACACTTTTCAACGCCGTTCGCCAACTTCAAGGGTAAAATGAGCAACATCCAGCACTCACAAGTTTTGGGGGTTAATGAAGTTAAATCTAGCCTAGGAGAAGAGAGAATGTAATATAGAGACTAAATAGTAACAAATAGGTTGTTTTAATATTTTTTTTTAATTTGTGAGAATGTGAGTAGGTGAATAGTATTTTTTTCGAAATTAATAGTGATACTTATGATTAATAATGTCAATTTTGTATATAAAAACAGAATAAGATATGGATGGAAGAGAGAGTCGGATTGTGGTAGTTTTATCTTCCTTTAAGTAAATATATTATATGTATCCCTAGATATCATATTTGAAATGTAAAAAAACAAATAAATTTCAAAAATGGTGTGGCCGTATAGCTATATTCGGAATGATTAGGTATCCCTTCTATTCACTTCTAATAAGCACGCCTTTGTACGAACAATATTTTAAAAGAGATACGTGAACATAGCAAAGAAGATGATATAATACAATGAAAATATTTATCACAACAAAGTCAATAGTTATAAAAGATTTATTTGAGTATTGTGTTAGTAATGATGGTATGTAGATACTTGATGGAACGGATTGGAACGTCACTCACTCGTTTGAGTTTGTAAAATACTTGACACTAGTTTAGTTTCTTGCCAATATTCCTCCGATACCTAAGTCAGAACTTATAGTTGAGAAGATGATAAGGAAATAAAAGAGTTCTCATACTTTATACCATATGGCTAGTTTAGGTTATATAGAAAATAAAAGCCTTCTTATCTTGTGATATTATGGAGTATAATTAGGAGATAGTTCCTTTAAAATAAAAAGGGCATCGGAATGGACTATATAATCTTTATCCATTATTAGATTGAGATGGAGAACTCTTATAAGAGATTTGTCCATATCCCGTGATCTTAAGAATATAATTAAAGCATGACAAGATGACGTATAGTTAGCCAGTGTAGCATTAAAGAATGTTCTTGGAAAGTTAAGTTTTCTCAGACACTTCGTGCAGCCCAGTTGGACAAAGAACTGAATTGAGCATGCTTTTGAATTGAGGAGACATCTGATCTGAGCAGACCATACGTGTCCAAATATGTTGTCAGTTCTCTTACTCATCAATACCAAATAATATTTTCGTAATTAATAATGATATTTTTTATAATTAATAATATTTCTTTTGTAAATAGAATGAGATATAAAAAAAAGAATGATATGCATGAAAAAGAAAATGAGATAAATTTCTACAATAAAAGAGTCTCTGACGGTTCTTGACCGGTAAGAGTCTGTTTTATTAGTAGAGTCTGCAAAAAAATACCATCTCATTAACTGGTCTTGACCCTCTTTTATATATAAATACCTTAATCACACCAGCCTATTATAATAATTTTTCGAAAATCATTCTTCAATTTAAAGAAGCAAATGAAAGTTCATCCACGGTTAATCAAACAACTTGGATCAGGAGATCTACGGCCACTATTAGCCGAGTGTAGACCAACATAATTTATCTGGCCGTGTGATTTATACTTCCAGTTAGCCCTATATTCGTTTCTTCTCCCCAGTTGGAGCCTCATCGTCGACTCAAAGAAAACAGAGTCCAACCACTGACCAAACCCCCTCTCTTCTCCAACGCTCCTCCAACCGCCTCTCAACGGCTACGGAACTTCTACCCAGGTTCATTGCCCTTTTTAATTCCCCCCATCTCTCTCTACGGGCACGCACGAATGCGTATGCCATATATCTCAATATGTATCATCAGTTTCTATGTGCTTGTGTTTCTTCGTTATTAGTTTGTAGGAAGCCCCAATTATAGTAACGGTAGTTGTTCTAGTAGAAGGATTTTGAGAATTCTAGTTTTTGAACTGTTTTGCTCTGTCGTCGTTTTTTGTTGCATTGTGCTTATCAAGATTCGTATATCCCGAAAGAGATTGTTATAATTTGGAAAATGGAAGCTTGGGTTTTTTTAATGATGGGTTATGTGTTATTGGGCTTAGTTGTCATTGTGTGGACGTTTTAGTTGGAAACAATGGCTTGGGCTAGTAGATGACTATGTGTTGGTGTTTAATGTTTTAACTATTTTTTGCTGCTTATATATGTTTGAGTTGTTTGGCACTAATTCTCTTTATAGGTTAGGTGGGAAATATGAATAAACTGAAGTTAATTGTTTGTCCTGCTTGGCCAAACCAAACCCGCCACCACCACCACCACCCCCCCCGAAAAAAAATGGTAATCAGTTAGGATTTTAAACGCGATTGGTTTGAGTCGCATGGTTTAGTGTGTGTAGATTTGAGTCTGAGGATAGCCACTTTTTGCATTTAACCTAAAGGATAGTCTGTTTATCTACTTTTCCTAGACTTCATTACTTCGTACTAACTGACAACGTACTTTGTCTGTGTGAATCACATGGTAATGAATTAGGCTAACGTGTGCTAAATTTGGCTACTGTTACTTGGCTCACTTGAGTAGAGTACGTTCACCATTTTCTTCCCTCTGTTAATATGATTCATGTACTGATAATGACACGAATCTTATCTTAAAGCCATCTAACCCTGTTAGATGCTGGGAGTGGTGAATGTCTATGTGGATTGCGACCTTATGTTTGTTGCTTTTGGTTGGCGCACTGCATTCTTTCACTTTGAGTGAACATTTTCATCTTATGAAATTCCAAAAATGTAGCTTTTCTTAAGGCTTTTGTTTTCAATATCTAGTGGTTGAATGGCGATCTTACCCTGTGGAAGTACATGGGTGGCTCGGTGTGGACAACCTCGATTTGCAGTAACATCTTCTGTCACAAACAAATGCACTTCTTTGCCGTGGTAAGTATTGGCTGCTTTTTTTGCGGTAAATAGTAGTGGCTACTTTCTCTTGGTCGTAATATGCTTACCAATTATTGATCAGGTTGGCCCATCGAATCGGTCATGCTCTATGTTCTCTGCTAACTATCTTAAGCCCAAGTTCGCTTTTGGATATTTGTGATAGTATGCAAGATATTTGATGAATGGATATATGATGATTGATCAGTGAGAGTCGCTTAAGACATTGAATTGTAATGTATGTATGGTCTTTCTTCATTCCATTTCATATTGGCTTTGTATGTTCATTCGACACCATGTAATAACTTCCATTTATCCAAATAGTGTTTCTATATATTGAAATTTTGTTTTGGCAGTTTTATCCTAAATGCTGTGTTTGTGTGAAAGTTGATCATTGGCAACGGGTTTATCTAGAATTGAATTAGAATTCTTGGCATAACATTGTGTTGAATTGAGAAACCCCATTGAATAGAACATTTCAACCCTGCGCGTAATTGAAGTCTTGGCACCCACCACGTTTTTACGATTTTCGTTCAATCAAGCAACATTCTTCAGGAAGCACCACGTGTCAGCATTAACAGCCATCCATCCAAGCCACAATCATCGATAAGCCACCGAAACAGCCCTCAAAGTAGAGCCGCAGGAACATGATTGCGAACCACACTGCTGCCACCATCGGGTTTCCAACAGATCAGGAAACAGATGAGAGCTCTCCTGATGACACGCCACCTGTGCGTGCTAGCTCTGAAGCATACTAAGTTGCAGTCCATGACTCACTTTATTTTTGCTCTGCACATCTATAGCTAAGCTTTATATATGATTCATTGAATGCATGTTCGTAGGTATTTTTCTGATTTTCTCGTCTCTTATTCATCAAGATACAAGTCCTTAATTAGACTCACATTTGGCATCGTGATCATTCTGTTGTAGCGTCTCAAGCAAAATAGGAGCCTTGGCATCACCAAGTCTAAACATATTTTGTCAAGATTCCTTGCGTGGATTATTTCATGCTGCTTCGCCTAGGAATCCGCATCACCATAGGGGAGCTCGTTTGATTGTTAGAGCTAATAGTGTGAGTATAACAGCTGGGAATTTTTCTTTCTTCGAGTTATGCTCTTGGTTTTGCAAGTTCATTATCATTTCTACTCTTGACAGAGTGACATTTATACAGGATTACTATGCTGTCCTTGGGGTGTCAAAAAATGCCAACAAGTCAGAAATTAAAAGTGGTAACTATTATCTTGATCATTTTCCTTATGTTCTCACTTCTGTTCTGTAGTACCCATTCAGGGAGTGTAAATTGTATTTTCGGACCTGAATTTTTTGTTTTCCTTTCTTGTTAGTATGTCTTGTACTTGTTTCCTTGTTTTCTGGATCGTTTACATGATTACATGCACTAATGTTGCCTGTTTAATTACTTTTTCCTATGATTTTGTTCTTTTTTTGGAGTTCATTTTTTCTTCTATGTACATGTATCTCACCGTCTGTACATTAATGCTTGCGGGGTCTGGCGTGCATAATTTTAATCAGTTGCCGGTGGTATTACGGAAATTATTGAGTATTGCTCTAATTTTGGCTTCTCATGGTACTAGAGGACCGGATCTCGTGTTTGCCAGATATTCTTGATGTGGAAACTGAGGGAGGGGTTACCTTAGAGCATCTAGTTATTTGGAACTCGCCTTTGGTTGCTTTTCCGGAGGCCCGGCTTATGACAGTTGATGAACAGGCGAACTTTCTCCATGAAACTGTTAGTTGAGCTTATAAAAAACAGGCCCCTCCTTTTTATGGGTTTGTGGATGATTAAATAATGGAGGGGTTATCTCAGTGCATATAATATTTTAGCCCCTTGCAAATATCGGGTTGTCAGTTCTATATTCTGTTCATGTTTTTTCTGTTACATTCCGTGGTTAGCATATTTGTTCACACAGCATTATGTATGTGTTCCCTTCTATTGGTTGCGTATTTTGGCATGTATAGCACTGCTGCATTGTGTTTCCACGTGGTGATTGAAACTCTGTTTTTCATTTCCCTCTCCATCCGCTGTTTGTTTTTGTGGAATTATGCAAATGCGTCTTAATGGTGGGATAGCCTTACTCACTCCATGCACCTTGGCTTTTGCTTCTTTTGTTGGGAGGGACAAAGTTTTGCATATGGTACCACAGATGCGCGTTGCTTATTCATCATTTTGTAGTCTTCACTTAGCTATTTGCTAACTTTTTTCCCTTTCATTTTTAGCTTATCGGAAGCTTGCCAGGAGTTATCATCCTGATGTGAACAAGTAAGTTGAACTAGATGTCCTATCTGGTGTTGTCAAAGTCATTGGCTTTTAATTACGACATTCTGTTTGATATTTTAGCAATAATTTGTCATTGTCATTTTAAGTGCTTGATACAGCAATATATTTGGTTAGACAATGTATTTATTGTATATATTTCAGAAATTGGGAGATGTTTTAGTTATTTTTTAAATGTTAAATAGACTTTTATAGTTCATGCTAGACAGCGTCGCTCCCTACCTTAGAAAAAGCCAAAAGGAAACAATTGCTGGAATACATTGAGTCACTGGTACGCACATTCTCTGTTTGGAGATTTTTTGGGGGTGTAAGTAAACATCATTTAAACAAAACCACAACTTTCAACATCCAAATTGCATTTAGCATCATTTTTTTAATCATCCTCCCAAAAACTATAATGAGCTATGAGATCACTTCCAATATAAAGATAACGTTGTTGAAAAATCATAGCGTCCTTTCTCGCCACAAGGATATATGAAATCAGCAAGGAGAGCTTAAACACTGCATTTTTGAAGGAGTTACCGCTTGTATTCTCACTAGCCTCCTCAATCTTAGCTTATCAGATTCAAAGGCCCTCTATAGATTTGGGTTTTCACCAAAAAGGACAGTGAAAAAATAAGTGCATTGGGACTCATCCCCAGTATTGCAAAGCACACTACCACCTTATGAGATAGTGGCCCTGTCTCCCAGGTCTCTTTCAGCGGAAACTACCCTTCAAGCTTCAGGAGCCAAATGTTTTTCATTCTTAGGAAAGTAAATGCACAGGTTGCATATATGTTTGTATGTATGACTACTCTAGTTTATGGGTACGGCATGATTTTTTAGAAGTTCTAATGCCTTTGGTTTATTTTGTGGTTATTTCTTGTACAGAAGTTCTCCACCCATACTGGCTCTTTTTGTATTATATTTGTTAAATTCTAATGGGATTTGCTTTGTTTGAATTCTTGTTCTTCCTTTCCTGCAGAGAACCTGGAGCAGAGCAGAAATTTAAAGACATCAGCAGTGCTTATGAGGTAAACTTCTAGATCCATATATGGTTTCGTCCTGCTTGATGATTTCCAATAAAGTAATGGCAGGTCTAATGGATCCTTACAGGTATTGTCAGATGATGAGAAACGTTCGATATATGACAGGTATGGAGAAGCCGGCCTCAAAGGTGCTGGTGTGGGCACAGGGGTGAGTTCTGTTCTTCTAGAAAAAAAAATTTGCAACAAAATATGAACTCTGTTCACAATTTCCAGCATCTTTCATACATCTCTCCACATTCGCTTCATTTGGAGTGCTTTCATTGTGGCAGGATTTCAGCAACCCCTTTGATCTGTTTGAATCATTATTTGATGGCTTGGGAAGAAGCGATAGGGGTTCTAGGAGTAGGGCCACAGAGGGTGAGGACCAGATTTACAATTTGATTCTCAATTTCAAAGAAGCAGTATTTGGGGTCGAAAAGGAGATAGAAATAACTCGTCTGGACACCTGTGGCACCTGTGACGGGTCAGGTGCTAAACCAGGAACCAAACCTGTCACCTGTAGAACATGTGGCGGACAAGGGCAAGTTGTTACATCAGCACGAACCCCACTTGGTATCTTCCAGCAGGTAATGACCTGCTCTTCATGTAATGGGACTGGGGAGTCTTCTACTCCTTGCAATACGTGTGGTGGGGACGGGAGAGTAAGGAAGTCAAAGCGGATTAGCCTAAAAGTCCCAGCTGGGGTCGATTCTGGCAGCCGGTTAAGAGTCCGGAGTGAAGGTAATGCCGGAAAGAGAGGTGGCCCTCCCGGAGACCTTTTTGTTCTCATTGATGTTCTCGCAGACCCTGTATTGAAACGAGACGACACAAATATTCTATACGATTGCAAAGTGTCTTATATAGATGCTATTTTGGGAACGACAATGAAGATTCCGACTGTTGATGGAACAGTTGACATGAAGATTCCGGCTGGGACCCAGCCAGGTACAACTCTAGTGATGGCCAAAAAGGGTGTACCCTATCTAAACAGAAGCAAGGCGAGGGGTGATCAGTTGGTGAAGGTGCAAGTAGAGATTCCAAAACGGTTGAGTGGTGAAGAGAAGAAGCTTATTAAAGAACTTGCAGACCTTAGTAAGGCAAAAGCTCCCAACAGTCGGCGATAGTCGAGTCAGGGTGTCGTCAAATGGGATCTTTCGTGCCGATTAATTTGTTAGATACAGCTGCTACTGGATGTTGAGTAATTATCTTGGCAATGGGAGCTTTCGAGCTGATTTTGTCAGGTACAGCTGCTTGTCGTAATGGGGGTTGGTTTTGAACTGCTTATGAGAGTAGTACATTTATAACCTAGGAAGATATAGAAAGGTCAAAGAGATACATTTCAGCTATATATTCTGGGCTTGCATTTTTGCGGTCGTGATCTGTACAACATATTTGTTAGAAATTCGGGTAAACCCCGACAAATTTTGTTATTTATCCCCTCTCATTTGAGATGTGCCTTGCACATCAGGTCCTTATTTTGTTGGCGAGGCAGCGTCCCAAGTTCGGTATGTGAAAACTGGATACCTTTTTTCTATGGTAATCAACGCAGATTGGCAGCAAGCATGGACAGGTGAATCGTTGGTATGATCTTTATGGGTACATTATCACTAGACATTTTCTTAAAATTACAGCTTTTGATATGACATGGGAAAACGAATTTTGTTGAAAGATTCTACAGGTATAAAGAATCCATATGAAATTAACAGGCACCAACATTCAACGGGTTTTGTATATTGCATTATCGCTTTTGGGCCAACTTTTGGGATTGTCATAAACTTGGAAACTTTGTACTTCAAATCCGGTGAATTTTGATGAAGTTACTGTCTTGGGCGTGATTATACGCACCTCCAAAAACTGCAATAGATCTCGGGAAGAGACAATGACCAGAACTACTACTAGAATCTCACTAAGAAGCAAGCGTTGGAACCCTTCGGGATTGGTTTAGTGGAAGGAAAAAGTGATTGAGGAGTTTATTCTTCTGAGATTACAATATCGAGTTTTACCATAATTAATTTCTAGGGATCATTGGAAATTTGTCCGGTTGTTAATTTTGGGATCTCGAGAACTAATCGATTTTAAATTAAGAGTAATTCTAAAGCTGATCAGATACCTCAACTATAAAAAAAGAAGAAGAAGCAAGCGTTGAATATGCAAAGCCTTGCCTTTGCTAACTCTGCTACACAAAGGTAATTTTTTTATTATACCAGCGGCCTGGCACACACGATGTATGTACAAGCAGGAATTGATTAATCTATTTGATAGTAAAAGCGAATAGTGGAACATCTAGTTTTTTTTTTTTTTGCCCTTGTGATTATTGGTGGTTTAAAAGTAATTAGTAATGTATATTAAGTGTAATTTTGGAATTGAAAAGGTGACATAATAAAAGAGATACCAAATTGGTGTTCTCCCTTTATATATAGAATAGATATTTTCGTTGTAGATATGAAGAGTGCAAGTAAAAATTGGAAAATCGAGTCAAAACAAATTGAATCGAATTGATGATTTGATTTGATTTTTTAACTAGTTTGGTTTAGTCCGATCTGATGTAATTTATTTGTAAACGTTCGAGTCGATTTTGATTTTATGATTTTAAACACCAAATCGAACCGAAATACCTGTAGTATGTATTTTTCCAAATTTTCATAATGTATTAATAATTAATTTACTACTTAATAAACATTTTTAAATTAAACACTTTATTTACAAGTTAATATTCTTTTTTGATTTATTCGTGTCTCAACCAAACTCATAAACGAAACTGAAACCGTACCAAATTGAATCAGTTTTGATTTAAAAAATTTTAAATCAAACAGACAAAGAGAAAAACCGAATCGGAGCGAGTACAATTCAAAAAGATAAAAAAAGTCACATGGGGTGAGAGAGGCTCGAACTCTCGACCTCAGGATTACTCAGAAAGCTATGAGACCTACGCGCTAGCCAACTGCGCCACCACCCCTTTGCGATGGTCGTCTTCCATCTTTTATACTAGTTAGCGCCATCTACTAGTCTTATTTGCAGTCAATCTCTAATTCTATTTGATTGGATCATATGTTTTACTTTCTTGAATAAGTTAAGTGGACGTTGCATTCTTGCTATTATCATCACCACAAGTGTTCTCAAAGAAGGAGATGGGAAAACGTAGCTGGAGAATGAATCCACAAAAATAAATAAACACAAGTTAACTTTAATTTCTTGCACTGATTTGTTTCGTTCACATGTTTACAAAAAGATGGGTGTTAATAACACTGGATAATGGTGACAAACTATCTTTTGATCTCCTTCTTCTTCGATAACAATCGATAAGAGAGAGTAAAGGAAGGAGAAACTACAATACATAACTGTAAGGTTCGAACTCATACATCACATCTCATGAGAGAGCGTCTCATTCACTAGACGAACCCTTAATATTTAGTGATGTACATATTTTGTATAAATCAACAAAAAACGATGAACAATCATTCTAAGTTTGTTATGAGTGAATGAGCGATGCCAGGGTCACGGTGAAACCAGTTGACATGAGAAAGACGTTTGGTAATTTGGCCGACTTGAGAAAGGCGGTTAGTTGAGATAAGATAGAACCTTGATTATCTCGAGAGTGGTTTTAATAAGTTAATAACGAGGAGTACTAGGCCATTCAACTTAGAATAGAAGTTTGAGATTGAATGGAATTCTAACGGTAGAAGATAAGTCTTTAGAGAGTCCAAATTGGATTTATCTTGTTAGTGGCCGTCCAAAAGACACTTCTAATTTGTTTCTAATAAGTAATTAGAAATCGGGTAGAACACAAATTGATTGGACCACAAAAGTCTATAAATAAGGTTCATGGTCATTGAAAAAAGTAAACAGTTCATATCTATTGCACAAAGAGTTTCTTGTGATCTTAGTATTGACTTAACTATAAGATTGTCTTTCCACCACAGTGTTGGAAGGTCCTTTAACAATTTGTTGTCTTATATGTCACATGAATCAATAGAGAGATAGAGAGAATCTATAGAATCAACCGTTGTCATAACTAAAGTAATATGTTTCCATAGAGTAAGCTTCTAAGAAGGGATTTTTTATTTTGCTACGATGTTGACATCTTATTTTCTAATCAAATTTTGATGATCCGAACCGTTCAATATGTTTAAAACGTATTTTTAAGGGTTAACGCGAGAAATTAACTCAAAATATTATCCAAAAATATTTGATTCAATATTGTTTTTGTTAGCATTTATCAAAAACTATTTAGATTAAGCCTTCTCGATATTGTTTTGAGTCGATTTCTTACGGAAACTCTTAAAAATATGTTTTAAATACATTGAACGATTCGAATTATCAAAATCTAATCAGAAAATAAGATATTCACACCATAACAAAATAAGAAATCCTTTATTAGAAAGGGATAAATGTCTTTCATAATTTCAAGTTTTACCCATATATACAACTCATATTTTCTATACATAAATAACAATTGCTACTTATGGACTTAAAGGACCGTCACAAATTTGTACAACAAGATATGAAATTATATAATCCGGAGACTAACCAAATTAAATTGATACCTTAAAGACAAAATAAACAGTAACGATGTAGTTTATGAAATAAAATTATAAAATAATCTAATAGTTATATGTCACTGTATTTTGTTGTTTTAAAAATTAAAATGCTTCATCGATTGATCTCACTTTCGTTTTCCCTTTTAGAAAAATACCCATTTAGTGGTCCAAATTTCTTAAAAAATATATTAAAACATGGAATAATGATCCCTATTATACTCTTTAATGCCAACGACCTTAATTTACTATTCTCTCTCTCTCTCTATCTCTCTCTCTCTCTCTCTCTCCAGAATTTGTCTCAATAACTATTCTGTCTCTTTCTCATTCTCTCCTCTCCTCATAGAATCTGTTTCCCTTTTGATTTCTTCTTCTCATTCTCTTTACTAACCATGCAATTACTTTTTTGTATTATTTTGTTGTCTTCAATTTTTAGATTATTTTTTCTTTTTGATTCTTTTCCAAGTTTGGTTTTTTATTTTTTATTTCTATCATCGGGACGAAAAAATAATACATAACAATTTGACACAAAATAGATAAAACGTGAAAAACATTGATAAAAATAAAAAATAATCAATAATCATTACAAGAAAAAACACAATTCCCGACTACACATTTAGTTGCCAAAAGTCCACAATTTAGTCACTAAAAGTATTTGCTGACTAAAAACTTTGGTCGCCCTTTTAGTTGCCCAATTGAGGTCGGAAAAAGTTTTTTGGACTTTTACCGACCAACCATTTAGTTGGCAAAAGTCATAACTTTTGGCGACCAAATAATTTAGTCGGCAAAAGTCATGACCTTTGCCCACTAAATAGTGTGGTCGCCAAAATTTCACATACATTGCCACATAGGACCTCCAACATCCACGTGGCACTTACTTTATCAGAATCATGGTAATATATAAACGAGCAATATACCACCACCAAAATTTGAACCTAGCACATATTCCATAATAACCAAACACCTAACCATTAGGCCACTTACACACTTGTATTTAGTAATGAAAATACAAAT
>JABCMJ010016006.1:0-18648 GCA_014822125.1 Arbutus unedo
TAAGGACCCCTAGGAGAAGTATGGGCTGGGCTTCCTATATAATTCGGGATTCCTAGTCCAGTCCGGATTAATTCTGAATTATATAAATTATAATTCATACCACTACAGAATTATAATTGCATTCCCCTCCCATATCTCAAAATTATATTTCGAGCTCCATATTATTAAATGCTTATTTATCTCCTCACGTTAAGATTACAGATACCCGTTGATTAAAATAAATTACTGACAATTTATTTAATCAACATCTATAAAATTTCTTGAGACCTTCCACTTAACTTATTCGTTATGTCGGATACAAATATCCACCTACAGGGTTTGACATAATCGAAACTTATAAGCTTCCTCAAGGGGACATTATCAATCCCTATAAAGGGATGTGGATTCCATTAATAATTAATAATTGTCATACACTTAATATTGTGACCCAACTCATCGAGACTATTGGCCCACAAGGCCTCACTTTATAATGAATCAAAATCAACAACATTAAATGTATACATCGATTAATTATCTTTGGATTAAGAGTACAAGCACACATAATAACCATGAGGTGTAAATTGTATTATATTGTCAGTATAAATACAATTACCTCAAAGTGGTCTTGTCCAATACACACAAAGTGTACTAACACAGTGAGTTAAAATTATACAATTTTTCGTAGTCAAGACAGACCTACTAAAACACTATGTTACAGTCCTACTGGTGGTGTGTCCAATTTCATCTAAGACCGTGAACCAAAAATTTATATTCTACAAGAACCAATAATTATTTAAAAACTCCCTTTCCCACTTAGATATTTAAAAATATTTTTTCATGAGGGTTATCAAAATATTTGCATGTGAGTGATCTAGGTATAGGTCAATATTCCATGTTGTCCAAAATTATAAGGGAACTATAATTAAACAAGGAAGCAATACCAATCACATATGAATAAGATTACGTAAACATAATAGAAATCCCAATTATTACAGTTAAATCATCAGTTTTCAAAACAGGCTTGATTTTTGCCGTCAACTTGTCCTCCAAACTGAAGATAATACTGACTACATAATAGGAATCCCAACGTTAGGGATCGATTCTTGAGACCTAGTGATGAACGCGCACATATTCTACAACAAAAAATATGAAATCATATTAGGTGGAACTAAGGTTCATACATTTGAGATCTCTCTAGTTTGATCTCAAGAATCTTCACAGTTTGAGCCTAATCGAACTTTGAGCATGGCTGGAATGATCTTACTCGATTGACCTCGAGATCTTCTACCGTAATTCTATTGCACATTGATTAGGAACTGAGTTTGGGCACAAAAACATGATCTCTTTGCCTTCACAGAACCTCTCTCAATATTTCGAGTATCAAGTTGTGTGTTTGACCTAGAAGACATAGCAGTGTATATATAGACAACGATGGGGACCCCTAAGAGAAGTATGGGCTGGGCTTTCTATATAATTTGGGAATCTTAATCCAACTTGGATTAATTTCGAATTATATAAATTACAATTCATACCACTACAGAATTATAATTGCATTCTCTTCTCATATTTGAAAATTATATTTCGAGCTCCATGTTATTAAATGCTTATTTATCTCCCCACATTAAGATTACAGATACCAGTTGACTAAAATAAATTACTGATAATTTATTTAATTAACATCTATAAGATTCCTTGAGACCTTCCACTTAATTTATTAATTATGTCGAATACTAATGTCCACCTGCAAGGTTTGACATAATCGAAATTTATAAGTTTCCTCAAGAAGATATCATCAATCCTTATAAAGGGACATGGATTCTATTAATGACTAACAGTTGTCACCCACTTAATATTGTGACCCAACTCATCGAGACTATTAGCTCACAAGATCTCACTCTATGAATCAAAGTCAACAACATTAAATATACACATCTATTAATTATCTTTGGGTTAAGAGCACAAGTATTCATAATAACCATGAGGTGAGAATTATATTATATTGTTTGTATAAATATAGTTACCTCAAAGTGGTCATATTTAATACACACAAAGTGTACTAACATTATACCATTTCTCATAGTCAAGACAGACCTACTAAAACATCGCGTTACAGTCCTACTAGTGGTGTGTTCAATTTCACCTAAGATAGTGAACTAAAGACTTATATTCTACAAGAACTGATAATCTGATCATCTGTGTGTAAGCCAAACTCTACACACTAGATTATCTATTATGTGGAATAAGAGACACACATACACAATATGATATGATATAATGTAAACATTGCCCATAAAGATTCTCATCAAGAAAAAAATAACTGTTTAAATAATTCAAAACAAATATTAATCCATTACATAAAGTCATGACATTTAGTATAAAACCCTAACACTATCGACAACATGGACTAGGACTTCATCCTAATAAAAAAGACGTACTAGTAATCATCGAGGATGGCATAAACTTCCCTAAATATTTCTCTAAACCCCTAAGTAAACATTTGTCACAAAGCTATGTTTGTTAGAGAAGCTAAAGAGACAAAATCGACATTTACTCAATTAAAGAACAACAACAACAAATAACAGGTAAGGGCTTAGAGCGCTTGGACAGCAAACAGACCCAATAGTGTGGTACTTCTCATTTATTTGTAAGGGAATTGGGCCGAATCTGAAAAGACAATTTTGAGATAATTTCCAAAAGTAACTCAAGGGGTACATCACATTGAATGCGTGCAGAGTTGGTAGCATGTGCATGATGTATGGAAGAAAAAATGAGCCAACCCACGACCTCGGCAAAGTTAGCTCACTACCTATCACCAAAGACATGGTCGAGGAACAAGAAGTTAAGGGACAATTGTGAAAACTAAGTAAAATTTGGGACGCAAAAGTAGTAGCAAAACTTGCTTAGTCGGCCCAACCACGAGTTGAACCTCAGGACATAAGCTCAGCTTGGTTATTTTTCAAATCAGAGTTGGTTAGACAAGCGACCCAAAATTTGGTTGGGTCATTATTGCCTAGGTCAGCCCATATGAGTCAACCCAGTCATGCTGATTAGTCCCATGATATAGCAAGTCAGCCCACAATTAGGGATGGTTTGTGTAGGGGATGGACTCGAGTATTTACAAAAGAACACTCAACCGATCCCTATAAATATGGGTCAATACCATTGGAAAAGGGATAAATCACTTGGAATACTAATGCAACGATTTGTTAGAGTTTTATACTAAAAGTCATGACTTTATGTAATGAATTAATATTGGTTTGAATTACTTATTAAACAGTTATTTTTTTCTTGATGAGAATCTTTATGGATAATGTTTGCATTATAACCTATCATACAGAGGATCAGATTATCAGTTCTTGTAGAATATAAGTCTTTCGCTCTTAGTTTTACGTAAAATTGGACACACCACCAGTAGGACTGTAACACAGTATTTCAGTATGTTTGTTTTGACTACGAAAAATGGTATAGTTTTAACTCATTGTGTTAGTACACTTTGTGTGTACTGAACATGATCACTTTGAGGTCAGCATATTTATACTGATAATATAATACAAATCGCACTTCATGGTTATTATTAATTCTTGTGCTCTTAACTCAAAGATGATTAATAGATGCGTACATTTAATGTTGTTGACTTTGATTCATTATAGAGTGAGGCTTTATAGGCTAATAATCTCGATGATTTGGGTCACAATATTAAGTGTATGTAGTAGGCCAAAATACACAATAGTGGGCCTTCAACCCACGATCATCCTTGGCGCACTCTTGCTCGGTCCAAGCTCGGGTAGGCTAAAAAAGCAACGCTATGGATTTTTAGCTAATGGACCGAACGCCCTTTTTGATCAACATTAGAACTCAGCCGTTCGGTCTCATGGTGTTTCACACGGCACCAATCCTCGGCATACTAACGCTCGGCATCATCATTCTGATTAACACTGCATCTTTCGCCTCTCGGCCGAGGCGCCTATTGTTGTATGCTCGGCCTATGCACGTGGGAACATGCTCTCCATTTCTCGAGAAGAACGTGCGGGCATGCCCGCTCAATCCGCACGGATGTGGGACGCGTGACAGCGCCTTTGTGGTTTCCGGACCACGAGAGCATTTTTTCCGCCGAAGCTTGTGGCAGGCAGTTGGTTCTCTGCACTATACATATTCCAAGGCACTCCCACTAACAGGTACACACACACACTCGCGCTAAGACTACTTTCAAGTTGCTTTCACTCTTATTTGAGGCTAACTTGATCATCAGAGTGCTCGCCAAAGATCCCATCCTGGTCGGCACTAATTTAGTGTTGAGTGTTTTGCAGGAAAATCATAGGGTTCGTTGTATCAATCAGAGAAGTCTAACTTGGATTCCAGACTCCACAATTTGGCGACCACAGTGGGAGATCCATGTGACTTCTCATCCCAAACCCTTACTCTTATTTTCACCAAACTTAGCAATGGTTGCCAGCGGCACAGACCCAACAATGTTGCCAATCATTCCACCACCACCCCCTACGGAAGTTCGTGTCGACTTAAGGGATAGGACGTACGTCGAATGCCTGGAAGCTCGGTTAGCAGAAAAAGACCAGCTCCTCCAATTGGTTAGGGAGGAGGTGGCGCAGCTCAAAGTTGAGATAAGGCCTCCCCAGAACAGCGAAGCGTCACAGGCTCGGCGACGTAAGTGTTATCGAACACGCTCTCCTGAGCAAAAACAACGACAGAAGCGCCCGGCTCTCGAGCGATTAGGAGTCAAGGCCAAAGTGGAAAGGTTCGACGAGGCACGCATGCAAGAACGGGTCCGCACTCCACCTCCTGACAATTGCTTGGATGTTGATTGTGGAGTTCGGTGGGTCTCCATTCACAAACGGTTGGGAGCTCAGCCTGTCAGCAGCACCCAATCGTACTCTCCATCGACTACAGCCTCAGATGTCACCCCCACTCATGAAACTCAGTTGGACAGGAGATATTACGATCGAAGGGACCGATTCCCTCGGTGCCATAATTATCAAGAACGCTCCCCTCGGTACCATATTGGGCAAGATCTTAGGCCACAGCTCAACGCCAGGCGAAGGGGCCGAGCCAAACACGAAGTCTAGCAAGCTCGATCACAATGCGACATCATACATGACCAGCTTGTCTCCTCCCCCTCCGCAAGAGAGATCGACGGGATCCGTCCTCCGCGCGGTTTTAACCCTCCGAAGTTCACCAAATACAACCCAAAGACGGATACCTATGTACACCTGGTGCATTTTCGGCAGATGATGTCACTCTATAGCTCTGACGATGCCTTGATGTGCAAGCTCTTCCCTTCCAACTTAGGAGAGCTCGGTCTCCTCTGGTTCGACAAACTGCCGAAGGAATCCATTCCCTCCTTAAAGGATCTCTCCCTTGCATTCTTGGCCCGGTTCGTCACTAGTAGCAGATAGAAGAAAGGTGTCAATTCCCTCCTCGCATTACGAAAGTTGGCCAATGAGTCCCTCAGGCAATATGCAGCTCGGTATTGGGATCTCTTTAATGAAATACAAGGTTGCAATCCGGCCATTGCCGTAACCTCGTTCAAGCTTGGTTTGGACCACAGGAGCAAACTATTCGAGGATCTTATGTTGTCCAATCCTTCCGACATGTACGACCTCATGGGGCGGATCGATAATCATTGCCGATTGGAGGAGGCTCGGAGTGAACAGCGTCAGGCCGAACAAAACCACCCTCGTCAGGGGAATGGGAACAAAAACACACAGAGCAATGGAGGACGTCGAGGTGTGAACATGGTGACCTCCGGCAGAAAGAAGGGTCCTCACCCTCATGAATTCACTGCCGTCAAGACGATTTTCAAAGTTTCGACGTACGAGATCCTCAAGAAGATCCAACACGAGCCATACTTTGAGTGGCCAAGGAGGCCACTAGGAGAACTTCGAAAAACACCGGACTCTCCTTACCGCTGCTCCTATCACAGGGAGAAGGGCCATTTGACCAGGCGATGCCGAGCATGGAGGGACTTCCTTGAGCGGTTGGTGTCACAGGGCCATCTCAAGGACTATATAGATGAAGAAAAAACACGAGCAAACCTCAGTCAGAGCCTGAGAAAGAAAACAATGACGAGGTTAGGGTGATCGACGTCATTCATGAGATGGTGGACGCGGCTGCGAAAGAGGGCCTTCGAGCTGAGATCAAATGGGCAGTCAATGGAAAATAGGTTATGACAGTAAGCACGGGCACCAAATGTCCGCATCCAGATACTCGTCCCAAATGCCATCTTTCGTTGTCCGATCAGGATTTGGAACGCCTCCAAATGCCGCACAATGACGCTTTGGTTGTTTCTCTCACCCTTGGCAACTCCTTAGTCCACCGAATCCTGGTGGATCAAGGGAGCTCGGCCGAGATCATGTACTACTCCCTTTTTAAGGCCCTCCATATGCAAGACGCCGACCTTGAACCCATCGAGGTACCATGGGTAGGGTTTAACTCGGCCCCCGTATGGCCGCTCGGTAAAATCAAGCTCCGTATCCGCACCGGCAGTAGAACAGTGGAAGTTGAGTTCATGGTGGTCGACATACCAAGCCCGTACAATGCTATCGTCGGTTGCGTCTGGCTGCACAAGCTCGGAGCTGTAGCCTCCACTTACCACCAAGTCCTTCGCTTCCATGGGACATATGGGTCAGAAGAAGTTTTAGGCGATCAACTGTCTGCCAAAAAGTGCTACGTGGCTGCGATCAAGAGTAATTTATGTCTGGCACAGATCCCAGGGGTAGAAATACTAGACGCTTCTATACTTGAGGACGTCGGCACGCTAGCCGCAGAAAAAGCAGTTGAGGACCTAGCAGCTGTGCCGGCCGACGACTCAAACACCGACAGAACCTATTTGTTGGGATCTGCCTTATAACTACCGAACGGGAAGCATTAACCAACTTCCTCCAACAGAATAGGGAGGTATTCGCATGGACGCTGTATGAAATGCTGGGTGTTGACCCCGAATTTATTTGCCATTCTCTCAACATTGATAGATCTCGCCTAGCGATAGTACAGAAGCCTCGACGATCGGCAGCTATCCACACTAATTCCGTCGTCGAGGAGGTCAATCGCCTTCTGGAAGCAGGAGCGATACAGGAAGTCCAGTATCCAACCTGGTTAGCCAACATGGTGGTCGTGAAGAAGAAAAATGGCAAATGGCGGGTCTGAGTAGACTATACGAATCTCAACGATGCTTACCCTAAAGATAGCTTCCCCGTACTGAGGATCGATCGATTGGTGGACGCCACTGCCGGGCACGCTCGATTCAGCTTCATAGACGCATACCGGGGTTACCATCAAATAGCTATGCATAGGCCGGACCGGGAGAAAACCGCTTTCATCAGCCCCCGTGGATTGTTCTGCTATAAAGTGATGCCTTTTGGCCTCAAGAATGCGGGGGTAACCTACCAACGGATGGTCACCAAAATGTTCGGCGGACAGATTAGGGATATGATGGAGGCCTACATTGATGACATGGTGGTCAAAAGCAGGCACGAGGCCGACCACCTGACACACTTGCAAGAGGTTTTCGACATTCTGAAAAAACACAAGCTTCACCTGAATGCCGAAAAATGTGCCTTCGGCGTCGGTTCGGGAAAATTCCTAGGCTATTTGGTCACAAGACGGGGTATCGAAGCCGACCCCAACTAGATTGACGCTATCAACAGATTGGAAGCACCTCATACCATTAAAGGTGTTCAAAAGCTAATGGGAATGGCAGTCGCATTCAACAGATTCATCAGCCGGTCATCAGATAAATGCCGATCCTTCTTCGTGCTACTGAAAAGGTGTAGCCAGAGAAGCTTTGAGTGGACTCCAGAATGTGACCAAGCACTGCAAAACCTGAAGACCTTTTTATCTTCAGCACCATTGCTCACTACGCCCGCAGAGGAGGAGCCTTTATTCATTTACTTGGTCGTGTCACAGCATGCGGTCAGCTCAGTTCTCGTGCGACAGGAGAGGACCGAGCACATCTCCCCATACACCATACGAGCAAAACCCTAGTCAGTGTCGAGACCAAATATCTACCTTTGGAGAAACTCGCACTGGCGCTCGTCTCTGTCTCCCGAAATCTCGCACTGTACTTCTAGCCGCACCCCATTACGGTGCTAACGGCGCACCCACTAAAGAGCTTGTTACGCAAGGCTGATCTCTCTAATCATATCTCCAAATGGGCCGTGGAACTAGCTAATTTCAACATTTAGTACCAGCCGAGGTCGGCGATCAAAGGCCAAGTCCTCGCTGATTTTATTGCCGAATTCACGCCCAGCATCGACGGTACTAGCCAACTGCTGAACAAGGAGTTAGTCGAACCATTGCCTTGGCGACTCCTCAACGGTAACCTCTCGCGGATGTACGTGGATGGCTCTTCCAGTAACCATGGCTTAGGGGCTGGAGTTGTTCTGATCTCGCCAGAAGGTATTCTCCACGAGATGGCCATCTGGCTCGATTTTGTCGCTTCCAACAATGAAGCCGAGTACGAAGACTACGAAGCCCGAGACAAATGAATGTCCCGGTACGTCGCGACAGTTCACCAACTTACTCAACGATTCCAGGCTTTCACCTTGGATCAGGTTGCTCGAGAACAAAACGCCCATGTTGACGCCCTAGCCGGCCTTGCTTCGGCCATAGACGCTAGGGGGCAGCGGACTGTATCAATTAATGTCCTCCCAATGCCCAACATTGAAAAGCTGGTAGCTCCCGTGGAGGCCAACTACCTTTCACATGGCCCTAGTTGGATGGACCCTATCGTGGAATATCTAAAAAATGAAACCCTACCCAACGACCGAAAGGAAGCACACAAAGTCATCCACAAGGCTGCTCAGTTCTGGTTGGGACCAGAAGCCAAGCTTTACCGAAGGGCCTACTCGGCACCTTATCTTCTTTGCGTACATTCGACACAGACAGAAGCCGTCCTTCGTGAATTGCACTTTGGCAGCTATGGTTACCACTCTGGGGGACGATTGCTAGTTCACCGAGCCCTCACTCAACCCTATTGGTGGCTGAACATGAAGAAGGAGGCTGATCAATTTGTAAAGAAATGTGACCAATGTCAGAGGTTCTCTCCACTACTGCACCAGCCAACCGAACTCCTCAACCCCTTATCCAGTATGTGGCCATTCGCACAATGGGGGCTGGATATCATCGGGAAATTCCCCTGTGGCACCCGGCGGCTTTAAATTTCTTATTACGGCTACCGATTATTTCACTAAATGGGTGGAGGCCGAGCCTTTAGTCACAATCGAGGACAGGGACGTTAAGCGGTTTGTCTGGCGGAATATCATTTCAAGGTTCGGCATCCCCTACGCCTTTATCACCGGCAATGACACATAGTTCGTGGGGGATCTATTTACCAACTTTTGCGCCGAGCATAGGATACGGTTCTTCAATTCAACTCCCTTTTACCCTCAATGCAACGGCCAAGCCGAGGCCTCGAACAAAATTGTGCTTGGCGGGATCAAGAAACGGCTACTAGCAGCCAAAGGCAGATGGGCTGAAGAACTCTACAGCGTCCTTTGGGCATACCGAACGACGCCACGTCGATCAACCGGCCGAACACCGTTCTCATTAGCTTTCAGCATGGAAGCTGTTATCCCTCTTGAATCCGGCCTTCCCACCATGCGAACGGAGGGATTCGATCCAGACACAAACGATAAGGCACTGTCAACCACTTTAAATGAGGCCGAAGAACAGAGGGAAGCCGCTCGGATTCAAAATGTGGCATACCAGCAGGCAATATCCCAGGGTTATAACACAAGGGTTCATCCCAGATCATTCAAACCTGATGACGTCGTCCTCCGGAAGGTAGTCGGCGCAAAAGGATAACTAAACTCGGTCCCAGTTGGGAAGGTCCCTATTGAGTGATCAAGGTAGCTGGAGTCGGCTCTCACAAACTGGAAGACCTAGACGGGACCCCTATTCCCCGGCCTTGGATTGCCCACAACTTGAGAAAATACTATCACTAGATCCCGGGGTTAAGCGAAGTAGTCACCAGTTCTTTATTTTTAACTTTTCTTTCTAGGTTGTGCGGCCCTGGTCCCTCCACTGATGTCAAGTTCTTATTCATTGTACGGCATATTATTATAACATTTCGTTTATTGAAAATATTATCTTCATTCCATTCTTACTCGGTCAGACAGTCGAACACTAAACACCAGCCTACGTCTGGTTATCTACATGTGAAATTTCTGACAATTTCTCTAAGTATTTTCTCTCGGTCATGACCAGCCTACGTTTGGTGGCCTACATCATTATCTAACAACATACGTTCAAAGTCAAAATACTTGGTCGATGTGCCGAACACTACACACCAGCCCGGCCATTCCCTCACGATCGCTCACGATTCCCCCTTACATTTATAACTTAGTCACTACCCAGCCGCAAAGTCGATCATTGAAACAAACATCATTGGAAACAAGCTTTAACATTAAAAACAAACTAAATGCATTTCAAAGGTATTCAAAACACGCAACAACAGTGGCTCATCACTAGAAAACGAGAGAGATCTATTAGCCATACCTATTTAAAGAATTGTAGGTGGAAATCTGATGATCGAGATGAATTTTGTTGAAGCCACGAATGAAGGATAAAAGCTCTGCAAAATCTAGAGAGAGAAATGGGGAAAGTTGTTCTCTCTCCTTATTACGCCTTATTTATATCAAGGCGCGAGAATCGAAGCATCGCACGTGGGAAAATGAAACGATTCATTTCTGACCTTTGGATCAAGCGACGCGTGTCAGCCTCTCTGGGGCTAACGGTTGATATGGCTCGACGTCAGTAGACCTACGACTTCGGCAATGTTTGGTTAACACTTGTCAGCCTCTCTGGGGCTAACGTTTAATATGGCTTGACGTCAGTAGGCTTGCGACTTCGGCAATGTTTGGTTTCGGCTTTTGGAAAATCAACCCCTCCTATCATGTCTCGATATGGAGGAGTTGAGGGACTATTGTAGTAGGTCAAAATACACAACAAAGGGCCTTCGGCCCACGATCATCCTCGGCTCACTCCTGCTTGGCCCAAGCTCGGCTAGGCTCAAAAAGCAACGCTATGGATCTTCGGCGAATGGACCGAACGCCCTTTTTGATCAACATTGGAACTCAGCCGTTCGGTCTCATGGTGTTTCACTCGGCACCAATCCTTGGCATACTAATGCTCGGCATCATTGTTCGGATTAACACTGCATCTTTCGCCTCTCAGCCAAGGCGCCTATTGTTCTACGCTTGGCCTATGCATGTGGGAAAGTGCTCTCCGTTTTTTGAGAAGAACGTGCAGGCATGCCCGCTCAATCAGCACGGATGTTGGACGCGTGGCAGCACCTCCATGGTTTCCAGACCACAAGAGCATTTTTTCAACAGAAGCTTGTCAAGTTGCTTTCACTCTTATTTAAGGCTAACTTGATCGTCAGAGTGCCTGCCGGAGATCCCACCCCGGTCGACACTAATTTAGTGTTGAGTGTTTTGCAGGAAAATCATAGGGTTTTTTGTATCAATCGGAGAAGTCTAACTTGGATTCCATACTCCACAGTGCATAATAACTGTTAATTATTAATGGAATCCATGTACCTTTATAGGGATTGATGATATCCTCTTGAAGAAGATTATAAGTTTCGATTATGTCAAACTCTATAGGTGGATATTAGTATTCGACATAACGAACAAGTTAAGTGGAAAGTCTCAAAGAATTTTATAGACGTTAATTAAATAAATTGTCAGTAATTTATTTTAATCAATAATTATCTATAATCTTAACGTGGGGAGATAAATAAGTATGTAATAACATGGAGCTCGAATATAATTTTGAGATATGAGAAAAGAATGCAATTCTAATTCTGTAGTGGTAATCCGGGTTGGATTTGGATTCCGAATTACATAGGAAGCCCAACCCATACTTCTCTTTGGAGTCCCTATCGTTGCCTATATATATACCTTATGCCTTCTAGGTCAGATACAACTTAATACTCGAAATATTAAGAGAGGTTCTGTGAAGGTAAGGAGATCACGTTTATGAGCTCACACTCGTGATCAAGGTACAATAGGATTATGGTAGAAGATAGCGAGCTCAATCGAGCAAGATCATTCAACCATCCTCATACTTCTGTTGGATCGAACTGTGAAGGTTGTTAAGATCAAACTAGAGAGATCTTGAAGGTATGAACCCTAGTTTTGCCTTATAGGGTTTCATATTTTTTTTTTGTATAATCTGTGCGTGTTTATCACTGGGTCTTGGGAATCGATCCCTAACACCATTTTCACACTAAGATCACTGTAAGCTGTGATCTACATGTCAGTTTTTCTTGCATATCTTTGTGTTCGAAAGAAATTTAGTGCTATGAGCAATCCCTCATTCTTTATGGTACTTACTTAACCATCGAAGGACATTTTGACTGTTAGTCACAATGTCTTTGATTGGTTTCTCCTTTGTGTAGCTAGGGTTCTGGGATCCAGAAGCAAGTAGGACAACTTTTAGTAAACTCCATTTCCAACTTCAACAGGAGTCATGGGGCAGTCCCATAAAAATCATCCAACATCAATAATTGTAGCGGTCAGACCACTCTCTTTATGTCATGTCTAAGGCCATCCTCAAACTGTATGGCTTCCATGTCATATGTAGCGGTCAAATGTGGCTTATACTCTGCCAAATTGGTAAGTGTTGCTTCAAAATCTGCTACTTTCATTGTCCCTTTCAATTTAAGTTGTTCGAATTCATAATACTTCACGTTCTGCGTAGCCCTAGGCATGTGTTTTTCCTTAAACACAACTTTAACCTCGTTCCAATTGATACTTGGTTCTTCTTCCCCTTTTCAGATTCCACCATCTATTTGGTTCCCCTTCCAACATATACAATCCTATTTCCACCTTATGATATTAGTCACACCTGAAAACTCGGATGTTCTTCTCCAACTTTGCCAACCCCTCCTTGGCTCTAATGGCATCCACTCCCCTCCTAAAGGGTTTTAGCTTCAAAAATTCTCTAACTACGGTTACATCTGTCACAAGTGGAATTGGGCTGGTAGCCACTTCTGGCTTCACAAGTCATCTCCCGACATTCTCACCTACTAGATTAGCTACATTTGATTATGCCATTGGTTGTTATTGCGTAAAATGTATCTGTAGCAAGTCTTTTTGTGCCTGTATAGCTCCTACCAATGTCTGCATCATATCACCCAATTTTGCAATTTAACGATTAGCGTTGTTATTTGTCTTGTTGTTTTTGTTAAGCTCATTTGACCTTGTAGTCATCATCGTGATTTTTCTGTAATGTCAATTTCGAAATCAATATACGTGACAATTATACAAAGTGCTATCTCCAACAAGTGAAATTAAATGGTCCAATCTTACTGAACACTCAACACTTTTTATACATATAGATAGATATTCAAAATGATCACAGATATACTATGCCTCCAATCCAAACCTATGTTAAACCTACACCATCTCCTATCTGTGTGTGTCTGGTCACACCATCTACTACTAGACAACTCTAGAAAGTAGAAAAGTCAAAATGTTGATTCTTTTCATTTTACAATATTAGAACTAGTTAGGTCCATTTACTGACAACTATGATTCATCTCGCAACTCTACGTCGCACTCTTCTGGTGTTCCTGGATCCTTTGGATCCTCGTCTTCCTCTTCTTCTTCCTCCTCTTCCTCTCCCACAAGACGTTACACCTGGGATAGAGCTCCTTTTTTTTTTTCTTGAGGGTACCCCTCAGACCCATCTTCTTGATTCTGCTTTCGTGCCACGTTCGAACACTGGCCAACCTCCTGTTGTTGGCCGGTCTTAAATCCAGTTGGCAGTCATTGCCCCACATGGGAATTCCTCACCAATGCCTCTTGTATAATAATGTTTCCTTGATTGCTATCCTCCCACTCCACAACTCGCGAATATGTTGACTACCTCATCCTCAATCGGTGAAAGGTCAACCATCGCCGCATCCGATCAATGTAAAAGGGTTTGGCATTCATTTCATCTTTGGATTCCTCGTACACAATTTGACAAGCTCTCCTATTGATTATGTCCTAGAAATCCTCTGGTCCACTAGCTATATGCCTTTGACCTAATCTGATAATGCCATGTAGCATCCTCGCCGTTGGTACTATCATTCATACCTATGGTACACAAGATATGTTATTGTCGATACTGACTTAAAAACTCATCGTTATTAAATTTATACTTCATATATTATAAAAAATTAACATACAACATTTATTAGCATATATTACGTGACATGTTGCATAACAACATTCATTAGCATAAAATTAGTGACAAGTCTTGGTGTACCAACCTTACAAGTTAGCCATGTATTAGTCTCACATTCACATATCAAAATGATTTCCAGTATGGCAGCCCAACTAGTGAAAACAACATGTTATCAATGTATGTATTGGCTTCATGGGTCGTAGCCGAGGACAAAAGTCAAACACATTTCCCAATTTGAATAATAAGTGGACGATCCACATTTTAAACTTATGATCATTCATACAATATGTTCAATTAACAATTATGATAAACACAAAATATTGACATATTTAAGCCACAATAGCATAAGTTGTTGGTTATTATGCCAAGTGTCAGGCGTGGGTCGGTCCCTCAGCTCTTCAATTATGCCATGTGGATGGCTAATATGGGAGCATGCTACTAGATTGGTTGGTGTCAGGGCTCGATACTTGAGTGGTTTTTCAGGATCATTAAAGTCGTTCTCTCAACCACTTGTGTGTTGGCTTGGTAGGAGGATACATATCCTAAAGGCCGAGGACACCTTCTCTCTCTTCTAGAGATGCAAACTGCTGCTTCAATCCTAGTTGGGATGGCTCTCTTTTTCAAATGCTTGACAACTCAAGCGCCTGCAACGAATAACCATAGTTATAAACCGAACATTAAGAGATACAAAAAAATTGAATCAAATCTATCTGGATGCCCTATCACCCTCGACACTCGATAAATCCTCTCCTCGCTAAAGGCAAACTCGAACTCTCCCCTCACAGGCACAAATTCATTTGCACACATCTTAGAATCTGGCAGTTTTATAACAAGCTTCTTTTGTCCGGTTTAGATGGAGATGTACTTCCTCTTTGGTACTCGATTTGTGCTGATGTAATACAAACCAAATATGTCCTTTAGATGTTGAACTTTTCCTTGAGATTGACAACCCCGTTACTATTCAGTAAAAGTTGATGGGCAGTTCAAAAGCGGTCAAACTTAGTGTTGATAACACCAGCCTAAGGAAGTGGTGGAGGGGGAACCAAACCCCTCCCTCGATTATAGCCACTAGGGGCATGATGATTTGCCACTTTTTAGCCTGGCGTTCGTCGTCCAACCTGATTAGCTCAACATATAAATTGTTTAGACTGTTGTAGGCCTCATAGAGTTTGGCCAGACTCTTAGCATCGATAAAGAATTTGCTATATCAGGTTTGTTCAGCGATAGACCTTTTTGAGAAGTGGCTTAACTCTAATCATTTGGCATTACTGTTACTGTCGGACAACACAATGAGTGCAGAATCAACTTCAAGCTAAGACATCCTACAAAATAGTGCACAGGTGTTGTAAGAAAGCAAGGAAACGATGTCATGGGATGTACGGTCTTAAGGGTAGGAAGCTTAACCTTCGAGCACAATCCTTGGTCATTCATTGGGGCTAATGTGATAGCCCCAAGTTCATCAGTTCCAATATTTGGTTCAAAAATTGTAGAAATCACACGAAATGCACTCAAATAACTGAAAAGACATATTTACATGTCATGTAAAAGGAGTGATTTTCTACCTGGAATGAGTGAACAAGGAAGGATCGTTGCAAATTTGGGATTAGGATATTGAGATTGAGAGAGGAAGCAAGTGCGACAGAGCTTCAACTTAGAGAAAGAGTGAACGTGTGAGTTTCTCTCTTTAAAACCAATCTGTTTATACCCTAACAGAGTTTTTGGAAATGTTTGTGTAGGAAGATGAAATGGTTCAGCTTCCATTGTTGGATGAATGATGCATGGCATGATCTAGGGAACAGCGGTTCATGGGACCAATCACATCTGCCATAAACAGTTTCCTCAAAATATGAGCTAGTACCACCAATCAGACGATGCCATATGGATGACATTTATCAAGGCACGACATGAAGCTCTGGCCAAAGTTAATTCAATTTCTCTCATAAGTTAGGTGCCGAACAGAGGAACTGAGGGGCTATTGTAGTAGGCTGGATACACAAGAAATGGACCCTTGACCCCAATGTATGCTCGGCTCATCCGCACTAGGCTTATAACTGGGCCAAGCCTAGGAATGGGTCGGTTCACACTCAATTATAAAGTTCAACAAGGCCATCTGGCATGCCTCAGTCTCTATCGAGCGCACAATTCTATAGGAGAGCCGAAGCTCCTCCATTGTAAGTTTGCAGGATGGGTCCATGATTAAGATAGATCATGAATCTCACAAATCATGTTGTTTAGTCATGCTGCCGAGGACACTATGCTCGGCATATCTAGGGAGTGATGTGTCTGCCACGTTGCAAGCAGTTGCTTGGGACGACGTGGAAGTGAGGTAGTTGGCAGACATGCAAACATTATCACCCAATTTGCACAAACACGAGACTCATGGTGGAAGCACCGTGACTTTTGGTTCACAACGCAATATTTTCGGCTGGTGCTCCCTGCAGTCTATTGTGTTCCTCTATAAATAGTCCAATGGTGCTCCACTCTCGGGTACACACATTCACAACTCTAGAGCTTTCAAGTTAGTTTGTTCTCTTCATAAATTAACTTAAGTATTGGAGTATCTTTCAGAGATCCTACACCGATTGGCACTAATTTAGATTGAGTATTTTGCAGCAATGTGAAGGAAATTCAAGGAATTGTCAAGAAGTCAACAAAGTGGGATTCAGACTTCACATATAGCTAAGTCTCCCTATATCAATCACTACCAAACTTTGAGCAAAACTAAGTATGCAAAATTAGAAGACATCACTCAATTTACGCTTCACACGGGTTTTAGTTATTGGGCCATCAAAATTCCCAATGCATGAATTTTAGCTCAACAAGGAGTTAGAATTTTGAAAATCAAATTTACCTCAAATTTCAAGTGAGGAAAACAAATTGTTGCCAAATGCATAAGTTCGTTTTTTGCATCAAGTCAAGTCTACATTTGGAGAACCACTCACTTCTACAAATGAGCAAGTCTCAAGTGGGTATCTTTAGTAGGCATGTAAGTTTTGGCCTATCACAAGTCGTCATGCATTGCAAAGACAAAAGGATGTAATAATGGTCAATCAAATGTCACCAAGTGTTCATAGGTTGAAAGTCAAAGTTAAGAGATGGGCCAATCACTTGGTGCCACGTGGAAAAGTGATGTTGTTTGAAGTTATTAAGCTTGGCCAATGAAATCATGCCACTTGGTGACATGAAATTAAATATGTCTATATGTTTAATAACTTTTTAAGTAAACAAAAGAGAGATGATTATTATATAATAATGACTTTTTTAAAAACCAAATAATTGGAGAGATAAATATAAAAGAATTAGAGTTTGTTCATGACTCTTCCTTTGATATCTTTATAAATAGAGGTGACTTCCTATAATGCCCTAAATTTTGGAAATATTAATTTAAAATAAAGTAGTCAAACTCCAATAAATCTAAAAGAGAGGTACAAGTTTGCTCTTAAAAAATATAAAATACCAAAATAAAATCCCTCAAAAGTATTTTTTACAAAAGACTTTACATGGGGATTTTAGAGTTTCTAAACCTATACTAAGTAAACCAATGTTCAATAGTGTCCTCCTCGGAGTTGATGCTGTCAAAGATCAGTATTCTTGATCTGCTCCATCTTCTTTGGCACCTAGAGCGAAATGTCAGGGGCATAGAAATTGCAACATGAGCTATGAGGCTCAATAAAATTTTCTACCCTTAGTCCTATTGCATGTATATGACAATATGACAAGATAAAATATGATGTGATATGCGTAGTTTATATGAAAGTAATAACACATAAGTGTGAGAGTGAAGTAAAATGATATAAAGATCTAAGTCCAATAATAAATTCTCAAGTGTTATCCGTCAAATCTATAACCCAAGTGTTATACACAAATCCTCGACTTTCAAATCAACCATTTTGACCCTTATAATCACCACATCATGGTACATACCAAAGATTCCCATATTATGGTGTTCCCATCTAATAATGATCCCGACCACTATGTTAATTGTGTTCTCGACAGCTAACATTCCTGCCAAATGTTATGTTTCTCGAACATCTTGCTGATACCGATGCACTTCATAGACTTCACTTCCACAACGACTAGACCTTATTAAAAAGACACACTATAGCTAAAGAACATAATTCGGCTGAATACATAACTTAGCTACACACATGACACGGCTGAAAACACAACTCAACTTAAGATGCAACTCAACTAAAGACACCTCATGGTTCAAGCCATAGCTTGACAAAAATTGCATCATTGTTGAAGACACCCATAAAATATTGTCATATAGAATAATCAATCCCAATAGCCAAGTTCCATAGAGATCAATAATTTCCAAGATTTAGGTATTCACATAATACCTTAAATTTTGAAGTTCAATTAACGTACAACTCCCAAGGTTCATAACCGTGTCAAAACATTAATTTTACATCATGCTACAAATAGGATCATACGATTGATGACAATAATTTACATAATTGAAAAATGACATGG
>JABCMJ010016013.1:0-18369 GCA_014822125.1 Arbutus unedo
TTTCTTCTCCATTCGGCATTGACCAACCCAAATCAAGGATTGGATCACAGACCAATTCCCCTTTTTCGATTTCAAATTGGGATCTTACAAATCAAATCAGCTCTTCAATTCGCCAATGATACCCAAATTGATTGGTCACTTATGCATTTTATTGCTGATAACTGGGTTTTCGTGTTCGAACAGTGGCGTCTCAAGCTCGGAAGTTTTGAAGGTTCCCTTTTCGCGTTTGATTGGGAACGATCTCGATGGAGTCAGTCCTCGACCGGTGAAGAGGTCTCTGTTATCGGTCTCTAAGTGAGTACCTTTCAAAGCTTTGTTTTTGCGTTCCTTGTGATTTAATGCACGTTTTTTCTGTCATGGTGTGTGCTTGTAAAATTAGTCAAAACTATATAATTAGTAGTAATTCACCTGGAACTTGCCATCGAAAAAATTGAATCATCTCACACTATATTACTACAATCGTAAAAGCACCATACGATCTGTTATAGAGCATTACGGGAAATAGCAACAAACCTCGTGTAAGAAGAGATAAGATGGAGAGAGTTTGAGAAGAACCCATGAGATTGTTTGGTAGACGGATGAATGGAAATGGCGGACATTCCGGGAATTGTCTGTTAGGTTGATGAAATTGTTGAAAATACCCCTTCTTAAGTTTTTTTTTTGAACTAAAAATGCGAGTCAACCTCAATCTAATGTTCACACTAACTGTCGCTACAGTTATTTTTGGATAAGAGGAGGTTGAGGTTAATAAAATTGTTAAAAATACCCTCCTTAAGGTTTTTTTTTTTTTGTTTGAAACAAAAAATGTGAGTCAGCCTCAATCTAATGTTCACACCAAAATGGGTGTTTCCTTTATAATAGTAATGGATAAGTAAGAGGGTTAAAGTTTTATGAGATTGGAATAGTGGATATAGATTATATGTTCTTTAGGATCATGGTATGGTTCAGCTGTTGTATGTACTTTTGTCTTGCTTATAGGTCGTGTTTTTATTGTTCAATTATTTTGTCTGGACCTCTGAACACATTTCAGTGTAGTAGGTGGAAAAGAGAAGATATGATAATGGTATATCATGTGAGTTGGAAAATGAAGCATTCCCTTTCCATCATGTTTGGATGTGTAAAATAGCCAATAACGAGAAATGGGGAAATGGGTGACATTTATTTTTATTTGTTTGTGTTTTGGTAGTTCTTACTAGTGTCCTTGGCCCACGCGATGCGTGTGCAAACACGATTTGATAATTTTTTGTAGTAGTTATGTTGAATAATTTTTCTATTTTGTCCCAAGCAGTTCTTTGGGAACACTTTTGGAAAAAAAAATGAGAGCTAGCCTCAAAACTGACCTTTACACCAAAAGATGTGTTCCCTTGATAATAGTAATAGATATTTGAAATATCCTTCGTGGGTTGTAGCTTAGAATATGTTTGTCTCTAAAGCCTCTTTAGTATTTCTCCCGACCCATTTCCCTGATGGAGTTTTGTTTGTTATTCTTAACCTTTTCAATTTGTTCTCCAATCATGACTTGCTTAGCTTTTTAGAAGTACTTCCTACTCGTTAGTTCATACTCTTCTATCTCGACATCAATGTGCAATTTTGTGAATCTAAACAAGCATTTGATCCTCAGCCTTAAATACGTATGACTTCAGGTATAGAAGTATGTATATAGTCTATATGTATGAAAATTGTTACAAAAGGGACAAGAGGAAGGAGAAGATTGACCTTGATGCTGTGAGACTCGAATGAATCTATGCTCCTATATAAAGGACCACATGCTATGCTCAACGATGAAGCTCATATTTACGGGGTGCGAATAGCCTAATACCCAAATGATTTATGATTTAGGATGCGCGTGTCAAAACTTGACGCTGTTTGATTTTAAAAATTTATCAATCCAAAGTGATATAAATTTGTTTTCATATGTATTCCGTTGAAATTTCTCTTCAGGAGAAAACAAAATTCAAGTGCGATGGACTACAATTTGGTAAACAGTGCTTTGCAGAACAACATGTGAAAAGGGTTCACAATGCTCATATAAATTAAGTTTATACACGATGGCTTTAGCCTTTGAGAAATAATAGCATACTTTATTGGGACAAATGACTAACAGGAAGTTGATCTCACATTGACCTTAAATGTTTGTAAGCAGATCTGTAAAAGCTTATCCCTACTATACGATATTTTAGAGATGGTGTTATACCGCATTCCTATTCCCTTGCCGAATAGTTTTTGTTTCCGAGAGACATTAACTTTTGTTTTCTCTCTGTTGATGTGCCAACATCTTTAATGGCTTTATTTTTTATCCTTTTTCTTGCCAATTACCGCACTGTCTTTGCTCTGTGTTTCAATCTCTTGTTTTTTTTGTATCTTTGAAACAGTGAGCATGATACTGCACTTGTTGCTGCCCTGGATGGAACAATCCATTTAGTCGAGCCTAAATCTGGGAAAGATTTATGGTCATTTACATCAGGACCATCAATTTACTCTTCCTATCAGGCTCCTGTTGAGCATGACGATGATAAGGAGAACATTTCTCGATTGAGCAGTTTCTTCATAGATTGCGGTGATGACTGGGCATTGTATATGAATGATGCCTTTGGTAAGAGGGTAGGTCAAAAAATGTATCTTTATCTTTCATGGTACTGCTTTCTGACAGGATTTGCCAGAACTAGTTGCCGTAGTCCATAGATAACCTGATTCACCTTTGCTCCTCATTCAGTCATTTGTACTCTCACATCAATGAAGATGGTTATTGATCTTGCATGTTATCATATTCTTGCATCCTGGAGTATCCAGAAAACCTACAGTTCCCTTTTGTGTACTGCTCTCTGCTTTTTTGGAAATGAGCACGCTTCTGGCCATGTCCTCCTCCTCCTATCTCTTAGGGACATAGTTGGCAGGCTGTTTTTTGGTGTTAATGCTTGTCGTACATTAGGGCAACTCGACACATATCATGTGAAAATCATCTTACTTTTTTGTGGAATTTTGCGTTGTGTTAATCAAGGAAATTATCCAGATAAGTTGTTATCCATCAGGAGAACATAATCGATGGGAGGAGTTTGTTATCCTTTAAGCTCGTGTATTATTCGAAAGAAATAATGTCTCCACATGAAGAAGACTCATAAGGTCATTTAAGTACAGGAGGCTATTTGGCATTTGTGGTTCTACTCTGTGGTTTATTATTCAATTCACGGTTGTGCTCAAATGATTTAGTAACAATAGACATTCATTCTGGGATCTTTTTTGGTCTATATTGTTAATAGGCTTTGTCATAACTCATATTAACTTACCTGCTCTTGAATTCTTGTGTCAATCTTTTGGTCTTAGAAACTCAAAGAGACTATTGAAGAGTTCATCAGTAATACTCCACTCATAGCAGAAGATGGAGGAGTTGTACTCGGGTCAAAGAAGACTACTGTGTTTCTGGTTGATGCTAAGACTGGAAGGCTAATCTACACTTACAAGATGTCTGATCCTCGACCCACATCACAGGGCGATGATGAAAAGAGTGTATTAAACAGTCCTAAATCTGATGAACCGAGACAGTCTGGTTCTTCGAACCTTAAGCCTGATGAGCTTCCGCTTTACATCACAAGAACTGATTACTCCCTGAAGTCTTTCGCTCTAAATACGGAGAAAGTTCTTTGGAACATGACAGTTGCTGAAATCGGGGCTGCTTTCCTTTGTCAAGACATTGATAATTCATTTGGTGGGGTTCTTCCCGATTCTGGATATGAATTTCCTTCTGCACCTGGTGTTAACTTTAACATGCCATTGCCATGTCAATCGAAGGCTGTTGTCTACCGCTTTCGTAGACATAAAATGCTAGGACCCTTTTACAAGCCTAATATGCTGCCTGAAGCTCATAATCAAGATATGATGCTTCTGGAGTCCGAGTCAAACCTTATGCTTCATTGGGAGCCTCAGGTTAATAAAATCTCAGATTTGCAGCAAAAGGATGAGATACTTTCGCTGCCTGCTGGAGATCTCGTTATTTCTTCGCAACCTGATGTGGGTAAATTTCTGGAATCTCATCACAACAATGAGATTGATCTAGGGCCATCTTTGGGTCAAATTGCTAAGAACTCAGGGATTTCTGGCATACAAGATGTGAAAATGCACCGTAGTGGCGGAGTAAATATTGTTTCTAAAGGGTCTAGTAAAATTTCTCTTATCTCTCTTGTAGTCACTACTGCGTGCGTTGCCTCCTGCCTTTATTTTTTAATGGCTAGGAAAGATGGTGAGGGGAATAAGCAGCTCAATGACTTGACTGAAAGAACTACGCCTTCAAAAAGAAAGAAAATTCGGAAATCAGGGAAAAATAGTGGCCTTGTTGAGAAGAGGGACAAAAACTCCTCGTCTGATGATGGATATGATGAGAGACCATGGTTGAAACTCAATCAAGGAATGGATGAAAGTGCAGATGGACGGGCGATTGGTAAGCTATTTGTCTCCAATAGAGAGATTGCTAAAGGAAGCAATGGTACCATTGTACTTGAGGGAATATATGAGGGTCGTCCTGTTGCTGTCAAACGACTTGTCAAGGCCCATAACAATGTTGCTTTTAAAGAGATCCAGAATCTTATTGCATCGGATAGACATCCAAATATTGTGCGATGGTATGGAGTGGAGTCAGACCAAGATTTTGTGTACCTAGCACTGGAGCGCTGCGCTTGCAGCTTAAGCGATTTGATTCAGATGCACTTGGATGCTTCTGAAAAGCCAGCCTTCGATGAGTGCCAAGCTACGGAAGTTGTGGTAGAGTGTAACATCCGTTTGGAATCAGCGGAGGGCATAGTACCGGAAGTCAAGTTGTGGAAAGAAAATGGATATCCTTCACCTATTTTGTTGAAATTGATGAGGTTAGTTTTAATTTTTAATGATGCCCTTAGATTTTTAATAGATCTGTCACCATCTTATGCTGAGTATGCCGCTAGTGTGTTTGCATCAGGGTGGCATTCGATTTTTTTAATCCACATTATTGGTGCACCATGTCATTGAAGCTTTTTGTTCATTGCTAGAATTCCATTTTGATGCTCCCTTTAGATAAAAAGCATGTTAGGATAAAAAAACATATATGTAGCCAATTCGTAAAGGACCTCAAGTGTCGTTGTCCATAGGTGGGAATAGTTATGATGTTTTCCCATTTTCTCGATGCGGATAACTCTTAATCCCTTACTCATTGCAATAATGTTTCGGCACATTTTGATGGAAGAGTTACCCCAGTGCTATAGAGCCCAAGGCTTTTCGATACAGATGATTTATTTTGCAGTAAGTTACTTTGAGTAGACTAACCTATTTACTTATTTTCTGCATTGAATTTAAAAATTGAATCCTATTTCCACTAGCACATTCGATAGTAGTAGTCCATTTATAGTGCAGATTGTATAGGATTGCATGAGCTGATTATTTTTCAAAATTTAGTGCAATCTTTTAAAAGAGACATTGTGCAATGTCCCATGGATTTCTGTATCAATTCACCGTTCCCACATAAGCTCTGGCAGGCAGAACTATTTGCAATTGACAAACGGCCTTAATAATTAATGACTGGATAATTAGCTACATCAGGAATGCCAAAGTCAGCAATATAATGGCATGCTCCTATGGGAGTTTCGTTAATGCAGTGTAAGTTTATGCTAGATTCACTTGTTCATCTTTTCAAGCATGTAGGTGGGAATTTATCCTTGTAATTTGACGGAATTCCGGTGTTTAGTTGATATAATTTTCTTTCCTTTCGTAACACAGGGATGTGGTTTCTGGGCTTGTGCATCTGCATGAATTGGGGATAATTCATCGAGACTTAAAGCCTCAGAATGTGCTGATAATAAAAGAAAGATCTTTATATGCAAAGCTTTCTGATATGGGTATCAGCAAGCGTCTTGTTGGGGATATGTCTTCCTTAGGCCATCATGCTACTGGCAAGTGTTCTTGACTACTTATTATGGCAGCAACTGCATATATCTTCCCTTCTATTGTGCATGTGAAGCTTTAGGCTCCGTTCATTTTGTCAAGAAATTGATATAGAAAAATTGTTCTAGAGAAAGTTTTAGTGAAGTGAAGTAAAGGAAAATGAAACGTATTTTCCTTCATGTGTTCATTTGATAAGAGAAATTTATGGGAAATTAAAAATTATTAGTTTAAATGTATAAGAAAGTAGTGTAAAAGTAAAATTTCTACAAAATCTTGTGTTTTTTGCAGGACATGTTTTGTGAGAAAATTAATTTTATTGGGAAAGTTACGTGGGTCCCACAACTTTCTTGCTAATTGAACAGATAAAAAAATATAGGAAAGTCGGGATATTCCCATACTTTTCTTTCCCGCCAACTGAACAGGGCCTTGTGATCCGACACAATTTGCGTTTTTATTTGCTTTGTGAGATTTTAAGCATACCTTTAAGTCCCAATCTTGACCTCCAGGCCAACTCCTTGGGTTGAGATTTTAAACCTTTATGCAACGAACTCTTGTGATTTCTAACTTGTGGACAAGAACTTTTGAGTAATCGTAATAATATGGTAGTGTGGTTCCCTATAAAGTATCTACCTTGACTACTTGTCTAAATTATTTATGGTTTTTAGTCCTATTGTTTAGTATTTCTTTTGATTAGCTGTTACAGGTTGTGGCAGTTCTGGATGGCAAGCTCCCGAACAGCTTCTCCATGGGCGCCAAACACGTGCTGTTGATATGTTTAGCTTAGGCTGTGTCCTCTTTTACTGCATTACTGGTGGAAGACATCCGTTCGGTGACCGTCTTGAGCGGGACATCAATATTGTGAAGAACAAAGCAGACCTTTTCTTAGTGGAGTATATTCCAGAAGCTGTGGATCTGTTATCTCGTTTATTGGATCCTGATGCAGAATTAAGGTAAGAAGTAAGCACTTTGTTGCCTTGATGATGGCTATAGTAATGACTTGTTGCCTCTTCAATATGTTGTCCTCCGTGCTATTTGGAGACGCCTAGCTGTCTTTTTTTCTTGTCGAAGAGTGACCACTAAGGCTGTGCATGAGATGTCTAAAATGTCCAGTTTTTTTGCTTTTCGAGAAAAAAGCCTGGTTAAAGAAGTTAGGTCATTTGGGCTAAAAAGTCTAGCATCTTTTCTTTGTGAGAAAGAGTGGGGCTGAGGAAATAAAAATAGTCAAGCTATTTGGGGTAAAAAAATCCTGCTTTTTTTGCCAAGGTAGAATGATAAACAGGTGGGCTTTTTTGTGCTGTTTTACTAAAAAAGGGACTCCCAAAACAGATTCTAAGCTGTTACATGGAGTTTACAAGCTTAAAAGCCCATTATACTTCCATTTTAGAGTTTCTAAAAGTTTCTTTGTCCAATTAATAAGACTGTGACCTCAACGCCAGTGTGTTAGGGGTCATAAAAGGGGTCCAATACTATAAGCCTATCACTCCGGATATGGCTATCCATGTTAGCCATATCCGGGGTTTGTTTACTTCCTTGCATCTGGGTATGATCCGTAAAATTATTTTATCCTTTTGGGAGGGGATAAAATTATCCCACTTCCTCCCCTTTCCATATCTTATCCCCTTCGTATATCTCCCTTTTATTTATAGAAATGTCCTTATTAATTATGAGAATGTCATTATCCATTACAAAAATACCACACTGTATGCTTCTTCCTAAAATAATACTCAAACAAATCTTTATAACTACTTACTCATCTATAATAAATCTGCCCTCTACAATCCCCTTCTTGCTATATCTACTATATCCCTTCTAAAATTTTGACCGCTAACAAACGGGCCGCAAGTGAGACGTTAGGCACATTCCGATGGTGGAGTTGACTGTAGTTACTGCTGCTTTTACCGTTAGTACACTGATCTTATTGGCTTTAGCAGGATTCTTACTTCTTTTTCTCCAAATTCATATTTCAAAAAGCGCAGTTTCTGAGATCTACTGATTTCTTTGCAGGCCCAAGGCATCAGACGTGTTTAATCATCCTTTGTTCTGGGATTCTGATATGAGATTATCATTTCTCCGTGACACGAGCGACAGGGTAGAACTGGAAGACAGGGCTGACTCTGATCTTTTTAAAGCATTAGAAAGCATAGCTCCCCTGGCTTTAGGCACAAAATGGGACGAAAAGATGGAGCCTGCATTCCTTAATAATATCGGAAGATACAGGCGGTATAAGTTTGACAGTGTTCGTGACTTACTTCGAGTCATGAGGAACAAGCTGAATCATTACAGAGAACTTCCTCTTGAAATTCAGGTTCATTTCTCATGCCAACTCGTGCTAAATTTGATCTTGTTTAATGTATATATACAAACACACAATTGGATATTCAAAACAAAAATCACAAATTTGTCTGTGAAATGAGCATTCTCCTTTGTACTCTCGTAACTACTGCAAACACAAAATTTTATTCTGCCTTTTTATGCATCCTTTACCAAGTTGATACTAGTACCCACTTACCAATCTCTTAAGATTTGGAGGATCAGTTACGCCGTTCCTTTGTTGTTGATACAAGTTTGATTACTGTTGTTTATTTCAGGAAATTCTGGGCCCTGTACCTGAAGGATTTTATGGCTATTTTGGAAATCGGTTCCCGAAATTGTTGATGGAAGTATATAAAGTCACGCACAAGTACTGTAGGGAGGAAGAAGGGTTTAATAAGTACTTTAAAAGCAGTATAGTTTGAGTCTGCTCCAACAGAATACTTGAAACTAAAGAATGTGCAGTATTGTGTCCCACTGACAGATGATGATGATGGTGATTAATTTTATAATTGATCATCACTTCTAAGTTGTGTAGAAATGTAAATATGTCTGTAAATGGATTATGTATGAAGTTGCTGATTAATTTTATTGACATTTATAGAACCGAATTTGAGAAAAGAGCGTTTCTTTTCCCGTGATGTTTCCTTTATGATGTTCAGTTCGGTGTCAGCTTGAGCTACTACATTGCTAGTATTGAATGTTGGTCGCCTTTTGAGGTGGAATCATATCTCATTCTTATGATCGGTTGCTTCGTTTTCTAATATTAGTGGTCATCTGTTGTTAATGGTGCTGGGAAATTTTGCCATCCTGCACTCTGCAGTCTAGGGTATCCATCGGCTGATGGTTTTTCTGTTAGTAACTGTGTGTTTTCATCAGCTTACGCATGCATCGAGTAATTTGAAGATTTTGAAGTTAGCAATTGGGTAAGTGACCACATTGGTGTGGCGGTTAAAACAAATTAAATACAAATGCGTGGTATGATCTTTTGAGTTTTGTTCATTCAATTAGTTTTCATTCGTATTTTGATGTTGAGAGTGCCTAAGAACATAAATTACAATGTGTGGATTTAAGGTGGTTGGATTGGTTGCAGATGGGTGGCGGTTCATGGTGGTCGGCTGGTTGCGAGTAGATTACCTTAGAGAACTTCTGGATATAGCGTTGAATTGAATAGGAGAGTTCTTCATTTTCATAATACTATGTCAGATATATCATGGCAAATTCTTCGAAAAAATGGGGTGTTTCACGATACCAAGAGAATGTCAGACAAAGTTAGGTCACCCGTGGTGGAATACCTGCAAAACGCAGGAACTAGATTAACTTTTTGTGTAGGTGAAGAGAGAAAATGGGGTCAGAGAGAAGTTTTTTGGGTTCATATAGAATCACCCCTGCATGAAATGTCTAGTGACCAAAAAGCCCTTCTATAGGGCCAATATGATATTTCAGTTAAAGTTCAAAACGCTCAGAAGTTGCCAACATCCTTGTGCCTAATATGCCCAGTTCACATTAGCTCTTCAGATAAGCCACATTCAGAGAATCATTATGGTTACACTTGCAATAGAATAAAACTCACTTAGCGAAATATTACTGTAACTGTTGAAACCAACAAGAAATGGTACATGAAATTTGAGTACCGTATGAAGCTAGCTATACCGAAAGAGCTTATAGTTCCTATGGTCTATTTGTATAGAGAAATATATAATACAATATACATGCAGGTCTATCTCTTCTGCAACACGTGCAACCCGAGAGGACCAAATATAAACCAACCGCTAAAGCACACGGTAAATAAGACAAGTGATCAAGCTGGCAAGGGACAGATACAAGATGGATTTTTCCGCGGGGTGCGAACTTCATTATGTATTCAGCCACATGTCACAAGGGGGTGTCAAATGATCTTTTGGCCTCGGTTATTCTTCTATGGAATATCGATTACTCTTCTTGATTTATTTCTTTAAATTCAAAAGACTAATGGTCCATGGTGATACTAACTAAACTCCAGAACCAAAACTAACACTTCTTTGTGAAGCCATTTCTGTACTTCTTCTGCTGGAAGCACCTGTTGATTCAGCACATCCGACATTGCTCGCATTCGAACCCCTCTCTAACTGTCTTCTCAGGGAACTGGTTTTTACATCTTCTTTCTCATCAACAAAATTAAGAAATGTCCGAATATGTGATGACCGTAAGCTTCCAGCAGATTCCGGCTCCTCCTCAGAATAACGGCGGATGTACTGTCGTACCATCATCACGAAATATGCAAAAAGTGCAAGCAAACAAGCCACTCCACAAATAAGGAAGAGTCCCGAAAAGCTTTTGAGTTCGAGGCGGTCCACTACTAGCGTTGTGCCTTGGAAACTGCAAGCACTACTCATAAGCCACTTATCGTGTATTCGTTGGAGTTCTCCGTTTTCTGATAGTTTTAGAATCGCGGTTGACAAGTCAATTGCCAAAGGCGAGTCCCTTGGAAAGGCCTGATAAGAAGCAAATAGCAAAACAAGTTCAACATATGTCAGTAAAATGCTTCTTTTTCCCCGCTAACCAATTTCATAGAGATAGTCTTGTACCAATAATACAAATAAGGCTCATATTCCATGGTACATTATTCGCATTTATGTGGCAACGAGGACCATAAAATACCCGATTCTGATAAAGATTGGATAAAAAATTGCAGCACAAAAGTACAAGTAAAAATAAAGATAAGGCTCTGTTTGGATAGATGTGGATTTCAATATGAAATAGTTTTGGGGTTCATTTTCACCAGTAATCTTGAAGTGCAAGTAAAAGGTCGCGGTAAACCTAGAGCGGAAGACAAATTGAAAGTAGAAGAGGTTTACTGCATTGGTATTCCAGCTACATTGCAGACTCGGGTGCAAGTATCGGATGCGGGTGTATACTTAGGTGTCGGACAATTAAAACTCAAACATAGAGGATTCGTAGATATGGATTGAAGTTTGGTTACGGGTGTAAGAATTCGTCAACTATGTTTTTATAAATGTATTTTTGTATGGAACTGACTTAAAAACTGTCTCAAAAATATTTTGCATAACTTTTACGGGTTAAAAAAAAGATATATCAAGACTAAAAACTATTTGAAAAAAACAACCCCATATACGCCACACGACCTATAACCACTGATTATGCTTTTCCTATAACTATCAATTATGTTTTTCATGACACGAATATCTGCCCAAAATTCATTGTATCTTGTGGCCGAAGCACTTCCAAATATAAACAAGGGCTTACATGATACTAAAGGCTCAACCCCATTATAGTTTCATCTTAAAAAAATGGAAGGCAGCAACAAACGCGTGGATTCTTTCTTTTCTCTTCAAAGTTTTTGTTTTTGTTCTTAGAAGGATCTGTTTAGTTTTAGAAAGATCTGGTGTGGATTTCACACCCACACCCACACCCGGGTCGTGTCGGCACAGGTGCTTCCCCCGATCTAGGGGATCCGTGCAACATAGTATTCCAATATAATCAACCCTTAATCTGAAAGATTTCAAGTCACCTATATTAAATTAAAGACGTGCTTGTTGAAATATTAAAAGTAAAATCAATCCATTTGAAAGCCATATATATCCAAATGGAGCCCAACTGTGGTTGATAAGGAATTACTTACAAATCCCCAGCCGTTTCTGGTGAACTGTGGGCCTACTATACTGAATTCACAATGGGAAGAGAGGAAGAGTTCAACATATGCTTTCTCATCAACCACTGCAGCGACACCACCGTTCTTGGGTCCCTTTCTTAAGGCTTCAGCATATTCTTCTGGGGAGTTAAGAGCAATAAGTCTAGACTTGTTAATGCCGAGTTCACTGCTCAGATAATTGCCGGCAAATGAACCCTGTTGATAGCCAATGGGGTAGGTGCTTTTTTGTAAGCTCTCAATCCCTTTAATGGGTGAAGAAAGCTGTTGTACTGTGAGGATTGAGGTTAGACTTGCAGTGTAACTGGAGTTGATTATTAGAACCACAAACAGCCATAGGATAAGCACAAGGCGACCAAGAGTAGTTATTGGTTTTTCTTCTGCAATAAAAAGAACAAAATGGAATGAGTATGACCAAAGTTCCTTGAAGCAAGAGAAGAATAAGGCTGTGTTTGGACTTTGGATCATGGATTTGTGAAGGTATTTGTGGAGTAAAGGAAAGATACGTAGATAATGAAGCGTAGAAGTGAATATGGTATCTTTAGTTCCTTGTAATTTCCCGCAACTCTATGATCCAGACATAGAATTATAAAACTAGTGATGTAGTACTTACTGTGGGCAAAGAACCAAGTTGAAAAGCTAAACCTGCAAAGTGAAAGCAGAAAGCAATCAAGGGACTTCCATAATATGATTTAACTTGGAAAAATTCACATCATTGGAGAACAAAGAAAAGGAGAGACAGGAGACAGATACCAAAACAACTTTGTGGCGGATATAGTGAATTTATGTATTGCTCTGAAGTTGGGTTATCAATAATATATCAAGTTGTTTGAACATATTACTCTTTCACTTAATCTTCATGTTTCGTAAGAGTGAAAACGTAAATTAGCGGAAGGAAAGGATCTTCAATGTGCGTTAATAATGATTAATGCTACAGTGACCACATTTGGTAACCGTGTTTTGAATATCATGTTATTTGTCTTTAATGCAAAGGGCGAACGGATCTTAACTATCATGTTTCTTACCGGTATATGAATGACAACTCACATGGTATCCAAACAACGGTCAACAAAGCATTGCTCTGTATAATTTATAATAAGTAGCAAAAAAGTGACTAATTCTCAGAATCTCCTCATGTAATTGAGCAATATTTTTTCAGGAATTTACGGTACTTACCATAGAATAGTGACGACTTGTTTCCAAGGAGGGCCACGAAATTCATCATTCATCCTATGCTCCAAAATCCAAACAACTATTCCCACGAGTAGGAAAAAGGCACCTGTGACCATCCACATCTTTCCAGAAAATGGCCTCAAGAAAGCCCAAGTACCAGTGTTTAACTTCTTGACTGGTGCCACCACGACTAGCCCAGACTCAATATAAGGCTGCGTAAAATCCACCATTGTGGTTCTATTAGTGATGATTGCAATGTCACCTACTGCAGCATCATATACCTATAAGTGAACAAAAACCAAGGAATTAAGCATAAACCTGATGTATAGGTTGTGTTTGGATCATGGACTTTTGGAGGTACTAGTGGAGGGAAAGGAAAAAATAATAAGAAAATTAACTCATAACGTAAATTTATGTCTTGGTTTTTCCCTATATTTCCCTACCCCTCCGTAAGTACCTCCTCAACCAATCTATTATTCAAATACGACTGACGAAATGATGACAACATTGTAGCTCACACTCACACCGGCTGTGATCAAGCGCACAAGGTCAGTGCAGCTGGGGTCACGAATACCATCACCAAAGGGTATCAACTTGTATGGGAGAGCATATGGCAACAAGTTCACTGCAGAAGTGAAAACATCAATGCAGTAACCTTTGAACATCTCAGTCCCCGGCACTTCTGCTATAAATTCACGATAGCTAACTCGATTTGGAACTCCGATTCGCAATTCTTTTTCATTTTTTGGAATAACCCATCCGCGGGGTTTCTGTGTGGTTTGTCCAGGCCATACCACACCGTATAGTGTTTGACTTGAACTTGAGCGATTAGGTGGTTTTGAATAGAGCGTGTCCGGAGGCAAAACTGACAAGCTAGAATAATTAGACCAATAACCGATTTGTCTAACTCCCGTTCCAATCACATTCAGCACCTCATATGCAGAATGAAAGAGAGACCTGTCAGAAGAAAACCTTAGTGTCCCCGTTAACCCAGTCAAATTGATATTTAAAATATTGTCAAGTAACAACTCTCCTCCATTGAAGATGTTCATAGCATCTAGACGCAGGTTCCCTCCATTTAGCTTACTTAACCTTGAATCATTTGAAAAGGAGATACTTCCACCTTGATTGAAAAAAGTATCAATAGCATGTGCAAGTAGCCAAATAGTGTCATAGGCATATAAACCGTAGGTATTCAACCCAATAGGGCCATTTGCCATTTGGTTACTCGTCATGTTTTTCCAACGAGAAATGAAGTTTCTTTTTACTTTTGAATCTGGCGTGTGCATACGTAATGTAATAACTCCTTGAATATTTTCCATTGATTCTGGAGGGAGGGGAGAACTAGTGTCCAAAACAGTAGAAAGCCAATTTGTTGCTATCCACACATACCCACTATCCATCATCCCAAGATATTGAGCCACAGAAAGTATGTCTAGACCCCAAGCGGGATAAGTGTGAAGAACGAGAATCCTAGACTCGACCAAAGCTAGCTTAACCAAAACGTCCATGATCTCAGATCGCGTAGCTTGAGGGTTTAAAGGTGCTTTGTAAGAGATTTGGCATCTTTTCGTTGCAAGTTCATCTGATAATGCAGCTATTCCGTTCCTCCCAAAATCATCATCGACATAGATTGCAATTACTTGTCTCCATTCGTAGTACTCAACTATATTTGCAATTGCAGCCATCTGAAACAGATCATTCTGTGTTGTTCTCACGAAGAACGGATACTGAAGTGAGGACAAGGTGGGGTCCGTCGCTGCAAAGGATAAAAGGGGGACTTGGAGCTCGTTTGCGATATGGGAAATCACACGAGCTGTAGCAGAAGATTGGGGGCCAATGATGGCCACGGTATCACTCTCCATGAACTGTAAAGCTGTTATCAGTGATAAAATGAAAGACAAAAATTCAGTTTGGATGGTGCTTTTGAAATGAAGGGATTTGATGTTGAACTTCATAAATTTGCATGAAGGTTAACTATCGGAAGTAGATTGATACTTCTAACGTGCAGGATTGAACATAGATGCAAAATATGAGTATTTTTCAAATTGATGCACGAGTGCATTGTTTATGGAAGGATTTCAAATAACTATAATCACAAACTTGGTTCAAATCCATCCATCCAAAGTTGTTACATTCATTCTCGAAATGCAAACCTAAAGGACAAAATTGGATCAAAGGATAAGAGAGTGAGTCACTTGTCTACATATATTCTCACATCTAAAGTACCACACATCAAATGCCTATCCAAACACACCTAAATGATTATGTGTTCTCATTAGTGATGTCAAATTACCCACCCACCCTTTTCCCGCCCCAATTTGGGGTGGTTTCCCAATAAGTTTTTGGGTTTGGGTTGAAAATAGTACATATTTTTGGGTTTGGATTAGGGTTGGTATCGTGTAATACCACCCCATTACCTGCCCCGAAGAGATTTATAATAATTCTACAATTTTAGTCTAAACATAAACACTTTTTTATTACTTTATTTTCAGTCATGTTTTAGTAAAAGCTGATAAATTAGTCCTTAATTCAGTGTTTAGTTTTTTTCCGAAGGAATTGTTGATGCAAATTGATTTAATTACTTAGTTTTCCATCATAGCTCTATGTAGAGATGATACATGAATCTTTGTTATTTTTATTTGAGTGACAATCCAATGATTCGATTGGTTAGTTTCTATTGGTATTATCTGTTCGTGGAAAGAAAAAACCTCCCAATGGAAAGAAAAAACCTCCCACGGTAATATAGTATTTCGTATGAATTCGTATGTATTGATTTTTTTCTCTTACTAGTAGTGTTTTTGCTACATGAAAAGCAAACAAAATATACCATAGAAAAACTAATTGAAAACAGCGATACGGGGTTTAGGTGTGGGGTGGGGAAAACCATTCCCCACCTGGTAAGGAGATGGGGGGCCAAAACCATTACCCATTGGAGATCGGTGTGGGGATGAGGAATGATTCATACTACGGAGATGGGGATAGGATCAGTGGAGCCCGCCCCAAACAAGCCCCATTGCCATCCCTAGTTCTAGTATCGGTCCCACATAATTTTCTTCTCAATCACATTGCCTACAAAATATCTATATTTGTTAACATATACCTTCCTTTTTCGTAAGAAAATTGTGCTTACATGGCGCCATAGATCATTTCATGCAAAATCTCAAAGCATTATGCAATAGTTCTACCACGAATCTGAATACAAAAAAAAGTTTTCTGACGTAGAGTACAACTAAAAAGGTTGGACACCAATCCCGCGCCCTCCCTAGAGCGGCTGAGTGTCCGACACTGATACTTTATACATTACAAAAAGTCCACGAGGAAAGTGCTTACCTTCAGCAATGGCCTGAAATCCGCTGAAATCTGCATCATACATAGATAGTTTCAACTTGGTTCCTCCAAGAATTGTTGGATCGGAATTCACATCTTCAATTGCAGCTTCTATGGCAACTTTTGCAACTTTTCCAATAACAGTATTGAAAGTGAATATAGATCCAATTTTCACTTCTTCAGGTCTATTAGAATAATTTGTAGTAACCCCATTCGAAAAATGTCCATTTCTGAAAACCAATAGTACCACTATCCACATTAGATTCATGGCCAACTATCTAATTATCAAACCCAAATCTCAACCTCTCAGGAACCTCTTCAATATTGTCCCGATTGCTAGCTCCTGTTCTTAGTTCTGCTACAGACGATACAGGAGGAAGCTTTGTGAAAGAAATAAAACAGCAGAAACTAGTTCATTATCAGAGTTTGGTTGGAATTTCCAAATTCCAGACTGAAAATTGCTCAAACACTTGTTGAATTTGATTATAATTTTTTAAATTCCAAACCAATCAATTTTGGAAGAAAATTCCAAGAAGAGGTAACAAAGGTTGTAGGATGGGTAAATGGAGACTTTAAGCTCTAAAACTGTTCCCCCAGAAACATGAAATGACAGGAAAACCAGAATATACATGTGGGGAAGGAGAGAGAAGAAAACTTACAGATTTACAGAGCAGTGTTAGAAGCAAGCAGACCCATCCATTCAAACTGAGCTCAAATAGGAGCCGCTGAAAAAGGGAAGAAATTGTGTGCCTTAAAATACCCAATACAGGGAAATGAATAGGCAAAAGGGAAAAGTCAAAAAGAAATCTTGTTTCTTTCCACAGATTCAACAACGAATGTTCTTAAAACTTAGGAAAAAATGCACTGACCTCCCCTGAGGTTTCTGACAAATGCAGGGACCTCCTCTGAAATTTCCGAACATATAATTACCTCCCTTATTTTTGAAACTATTAGACTCTTATCCCCTGTAATTAGTTTTCTATTAATGCCGTTAATTTTTATTGCTAAAAAATAAAAACATCCCTCTTGATATGCTCATTCTTAAGATTTTTTTATCTCTTTTTTGTTTAATATATTTAATTTATTTATGTGTGTATTTAAATATATATTGATAATTATATATACAATCGTATATAATGTAAAATACTTTTTTTTTAAATTAAAATTTTAAGTATTTAAATAAAATAAATTTAAGTTATATTTTTATCACGTTTGTGCAAATAAATATACATCTTATATATTAATAATTATTTTATTACAAAAAAATATTTTAATTTATCACTTAAAGTATATTATTAAGTTTGTATTAATATGTATATTTAACCTAATAAAAGTACGCATATATCTTTAGTCTATCTTATTTTTTTTCTATTTAAGTTTTAAATACTAAAATTAAGTTAAACTTGAGTTATATTTGTCAATTTTAAAAATACTTACGAACGTCTTAGTAATAATTATTTAGTTTATAAAAATGATATATTTATTTAATAAATCTCATTATTTTTTTGTCCTCTACATGTATTTATTTAATAAAAAAGATATATACATCATAACTTAACATATCAAGAAAAAAACTCTTATATGAAGAAAATTTAAGCAGTGTGCCAAATATAATGTAGATATAATTTATTTTTTTATTAGTTATAGACATGTCATCTAGTACCGAAAACTTCTTTAGAATTGTGGAGAAAATATCATTCTTAGAGTCACAAATAATGACAAAAAATAAAAAAAATTAATCTAGTTAATTTAGGCCAAATACAACGTACATGTACCTCTCGTTGATAAAATTGATGTAGAAACTAAAAATATAACAAAATGTAAAAGTTCAAATAATCATTTTAATTATAAATAACTATTATACAAAATCAACAAAAGTTAATATTTGAAGTTTAATAAAAATAAAAATATCGTGTTACAGGTAAATTACATAAAAAATTTTAACAGACTCATAAGAGTTTCTTTTCTTTTTGATATGATAAGTTATGATGTATATGTATTTT
>JABCMJ010016016.1:0-19144 GCA_014822125.1 Arbutus unedo
ACATTAACACTTCATTAAGTGGTTTATAATTAATAACAAGTCTAGGTACGCCCCGTTCTTTTTCAGCAACATCAACATCTGATGTACTACAGAAAATATTTGGTATTCAGTCATGCCCATTTATTAAGATAAAAGCGACTGGGAAAACGATGTAACAAATATTGTTCCCTATTAGCTTGTCTCGTGTTATTCATGACTCTATTCCATCTTTTATTTTTGGCAATCATCCATTGCAGTCAACAAGAACGCTCTAATATAAAGCGAATGTGTCCTTCAATTGATGAGAAACGACTGCAATGGATGATTGCCAAACAGTACCTATGAAATTTACAGTACCTCTGAAATTTACAGTAATTCTCAAAATTTTAATTTTAAAGTTTGGTGCTGAAAATGAGAATTTAAAAAATTTGACTTTAAAATTGAAATTATGTTTGAAAATTCGATTTCAAGACCTTTGAGTTTTAGAGAAATGATTAAAATATGATTTCAATGTGTCACGTAGATATGATAATTTAAGAAATTTAATTTGAAAATTAGAATGTGATTCGCATACAAAAGTTTGTTTTATACATATATGAACCTTTTGATTTGTGTGCGAATATTGTTGGATGAAGCGTGTTTTATATGTATTTATCATTTAACGTGCATCTTGGGTGCAATTACGTTTTCAAGGTATTTTACAGGATTTTAAGAGCTTTGGGATGCTAAGAAGATCAAGTCGAGAAGTTAGAATAAAGGTCAAGCAAAGTCAGAAGTAGCTACTACCAATTGTAGGATCTAGTACTACCGGTAATAGAAAAGACTGTCCAGAATCAGGAAAACAGTTATTACCGATAATAGGTGATGTTAGTACAAGTAGTGGAGCACATTGTCCAATTTGAGATAGAAGAGCTACTGCTAGTAGTACGATCTAGAACTACCGGTAATAGGGCACACTATCCAATTTTAGGAGAAAGTAGAACTATCGCAAATGAACATATATTATTGGTAATATTACCAGTAGTATCGCAAATCCGAGAACTTCCCTTAACATTTGGGATTTTTATTCTTTCATTTTTATCTTTATCCTTTGATTTTCTAATGCAATTTGGAGTGTTTGCTTTTAGATCTATTTATTAGAAACCCTAGTAAAGGATGAGGATCATCTTTTGTTCTAGAAATAATTATTTAGTCTCGGGAGTTTAGATTAAAAGTTATTATTTCCATTTTGATTTTCATCGTTTTTCATCTTTTTCATTCTTTTATTTTCGTGGATTCCATTCACTCAATGAATAGCTATTCTCTCCAAGATTCGATTTGAAGATAAAGCATTGAATCGTGATTTAAGGTATTTCAATCCTCATACAAATTCTTTAATATTGATATTGTCTTACTAATCAAAAAGCATTTTTGAAATCGATCAATGTTTCTTGTAAGATTTTTGCTTGTGAATTGATAATCTCTATTGTGACACACAATTCTTAGATTGCTATAAGGCTTTGATCTGAAATCCTAAATTTTCTTATCTTGATTATCAGACGATATTCAATATTTCTTGATTTCTGTTAAATCTTAATTTTTCCATCATCCTTTCGATGTTATAGAATCGGAGTTGAGTAATAACCAGTGATTAAATTATTTTGTTTCACATTTGATGTGGATCTTGAGAATTTAGTCTTGCTCTTATTTATTTGATTTAAATCATTAGAATAATTTTCCAAACAACTCACAACATCTTCCTGAAAATCTTTCTTTCTCCCAATAACTTCTAAGTTTCTCGTTCCATGTGAATTTGACTCTGTACTTTCTGATTTTTATGCTACAACCCAGCTCTTGATTCTACGCTTATGATACATATTCTATTTGACATCGGTTGATGATAAGCATTTTTTGCACCGTTGTCGAGTAAGTCAAGTTGATTTAGAAGCTTATCAATTCTTCCATCCCATCAGAACGATAAAAGTCATACCAGCAGAAGCAGCTGCAATTACTACCGGTAATTCCATCAGCACTATCGATAATTCAAGGTTCTATCCAATTTTGGTTGGTAAGTTGAGGTGCGTTTCAAAATCTGTTTTTGATTGATATTAGGCTAGGTTTTGGTAGTTGCTAAATAGTGCATGTGGATGCGTAACAACTGTAATCGATTAGAGCATCAAGAGGACAATTTCAATATGGATCCTTCAGTAAACGGACTAAATGGGCTTTTACCACCACCAAATCTACAGCATCATGATCAAGATAATATTCCACATGGTCACAATGAATATTCTCACATGCCAAATCAAGTCCCTTCCATATAGGCAAACTATCCCAATTTTGATGATTTGGCCGCCAACCTAGAGGATGTTAATGTCCACCATGATGCATATTAGGGTTGCACCATGCATGATTTTCTTAACCCTACTCAAATGTCTACACCATCTTGCATTCATCTACCTATTCAAGCCCGTGGCTTTGTAGTTCGACCTAACCTGTTACAACATCTCCCTCATTTTCATGGACTAGAAAACAAGAATTCTTATATGCATATCCAGAATTTTGAAGAAGTTTTAAAACTATGATAGAACGAACTCAGCAGGAGGACATAGCATAATGAAAATTGTTACCTTTCTCTTTAAAATATAAAGCAAAAACCTGGTTTAATGCATTGTGTCCACGCTTAATCAGCAAAGGGAGTTTTTAAAGAAATTTTTTCCAACCCATCAGACTATGACCCTTAAGAAACAAATCAAGAATTTTTATGAAAAACCTGGCGAAATATTCTATGACTGCTGGGAACGTTTTAAAGATTTATTACAATTGATTCCATATCATGGGTTTGACTCATGGCAACTCGTTAGTTTCTTTTGTGAAATGATTACCCCATCTTCTCGATAATTCATCAAAATGATGTGCAGTGGAAAATTCATGAATAAAGACCCTAATGAAGCTATGCAATATCTTGAAAAACTGGCTGAGATTGATCGATCTTGGGATACCTCTGATCCCAATGATCAATCTAGGAAATCTGGTGCTTAACAGCTCGCGCGGGAGGGGGGGGGGGAGGGAAATACAGTTTGAACTCGAATGATGATCTACTAGCCAAGGTTGCCTAACTCACACGTAAACTTGAGAGTTTGGAGCTGCGAAAAGTGAATGAGGTTACCACTACACCTAGGAAAGGAGGCATGCACTATATGTGACACCCAAAAGCATTGTACAAATGAATGCCCAACCATCCCAGCCTTTAAGGAAATCCTACACGAGCAAGTTAGTGTGAATGCAGTCATGCCACTGCAACAGTAAAGAAAGCCATTTAATTTTCCATCCTTGAATACTTATAATCTGGGGTCGAGCAACCACCCAAATTTCGGTTGGAAGAATGAGAATATGGAAAATCAAGGCTCCCCTCAAGGATTTCATCCTCTAGGCCAAACCTCTTATAACCAACACAATCAATGATATGACCAACAGAGCTAAAGTCTTAACACCTCTCATTTTTACCAGCCGCCCCATAAGCACAGCCTTGAGGACACGCTGTAACAGTTTATACAAAGTCAAACGGTGACCAATGCCCAACAAGCCACGACCAATGCACAAACTTCACAGGCTATTGGAGAGATTAGAACACAGTTGACTAAAATCACGTCCACTTTGAGTACTCTTCAACAAGAGAAAGAGTGATTTCCTACTCAACCTCAAGTTAACCCGAAAAGGGAAAATTCTGTTGAGTGTGTTCATTCTAAAAGCACACCATCTGAGGATGTTAATTCTATCACTATACTTCGGAATGGTAAGACACAGTTGACTAAAATCACGTCCACTTTGAGTACTCTTCAACAAGAGAAAGAGTGATTTCCTACTCAACCTCAAGTTAACCCGAAAGGGGAAAATTCTGTTGAGTGTATTCATTCTAAAAGCACACCATCTGAGGATGTTAATTCTGTCACTATACTTCGGAATGGTAAAACAATAGACTACGGTATCATCCTTCCTCCTACAAGAGCACTTGACCCTAATCCTCACAACATTGCTGAAAGAGAGGATACCCCTGAAAAAATAAAAGGAGTGAGATAGCCAATTCTGAGAAAGAGAAGGACAAGCCAGTTGTGAGTGACACTTGCCCATTTTCCGCTCCATATCCACAATGGTTGAGACTTACACCTAAAACAAATCATCAATCTGAAATTTTTGAACCGTTCAAGTAGGCGAAGGTCAACATACCATTGTTGGATGCAATTTGGCAAGTGCCCTCCTATGCCAACTTCCTCAAAGACTTGTTCACCGTGAAAAGGAAGTTGAATATCCAAAAGAGAGCCTTCCTCACAAATCAAGTGAGTTCAATCTTGCAAACTCATGCGCCCCCCTCCCCAAAAAAATAAATAAATAAGGACCTTGGTTGTCCAACGATTTCTATCATTGTTGGGGAGAGTAAACTTGTTCTCCATGTGATCAATGGTTGGACACCGATGTTTGAAAAACTCAAACCTTCAGACACTCATATCCTTCCCTCGGATGTCCAATCACCAAAACATAATTTGAAGCCCTTGCCGTCCTTATTAAAGTATGCTTACTTAGGAAAAGGGGAGACTTTCCCCTGTGTTATCTCTTCCTGTCTCCATGAGGAGTAAGAGACAGCACTTTTGAGAGTCTTGAAAGCCCACAAAAAGGCGATTGGGTGGACCATTGCTGATATAAATGGCATCAATTCCTCAATCTGCACCCATAGCATATATCTTGAAGAGAATGTTAGGCCAATCTGCCAACCTCAGCGCCGTTGAATCCTAATTTGAAAGAGGTTATGCGGGCCGAAGTCTTGAAACTATTGGATGTGGGAATCATCCATCCCATCGTTGACAATCAATGGGTTAGTCCGGTGCAAGTGGTACCGAAAACATCTGGTCTTAAAATGGTTAAAAATGAGAACAGTGAGTTGATCCTCACTTGGACCATCGCCGGGTGGCATGTGTGCACTGACTACCGCAAATTAAAAATGTGAACATGGAAAGATCATTTTCCCTTGCGTTTCATTGACCAAGTATTAGAACGAGTAGCTGGCCATCCATTCTACTATTTTTTAGATGGTTACTCGAGATAGAACCAAATTGAGATTGCACTAGAGGACCAGGAGAAGACCACGTTTACTTGTCCTTTCGGTACTTTTGCCTACCGACGAATGCCATTTGGACTGTACAATGCATCTGGTCCTTTCCAACGGTGCATGATGGGATCATATTCAGCAATATGTTGGATAAAATTGTGGAGGTCTTTATTGATGACTTTTCAATTTATGGGACATCTTTTAACCATTGCCTCCATAATCTTGAGTTGGTTTTAGAAAGATGTGAGGAGAAACATCTTATCCTCAACTGAGAGAAATGTCACTTTATGGTTACAAATGGCATTGTGTTGGGCCACATTGTGTCCGAAAATGGATTGAGGTAGACAAAGCCAAGATTGGTCTCATCTCTAATCTACCAATCCCCAAAAGTATTAAAGACATCCGATATTTTGTCGATTTATCAAAGGATTTAGTGTCATATCTCACCGTCTTTACAATCTGCTTGCTAAAGGCATGTGATAAGGCATTCTCTTCTCTCAAGTAGATGCTAATTTCCCCACCTATTATGTAGCCACCCGATTGAAGCCTTCCATTCAAACTTATGTGTGATGCAAGTGACTACGCATTGGGGGTTGTTTTGGGTCAAAGGCAAGATAAAGAACCATGTGTGGTGTATTATACCAGTAAAACATTGAATGATGCTCAAATGAATTACACCACCATGGAGAAGGAGCTGTTAGTAGTTGTCTTTGCTCTCAACAAATTTTGCTCCTACCTGATAGGATCTCCGATAGTCCTTTTCACGGATCATTCAGTGCTGAAATACTTGTTCACCAAGCAAGATGTCAAGCCTCAATTTATTCAATGGATCCTTCTCCTCCAAGAGTTTGATATTACGATAAAAGATAATAAATGAGTGGAGAATGTGGTAGTGGATCACCTATTGCACTTATTAGTCAGTGATCATCCGAGAAATTTGCCTATCGCCAATTCTTTCCTAGATGAACAATTGTTTGCTGTGGAAATTTTTCCTTGGTATGGGACATCGTAAATTATCTTGTTACAGGGCAAGTTCCAGAAAAATGGGGTAAGCAAGAATACTATAAATTTCTAATTAAGTGAGTGAAAAAGTTCTATTTCGATGATCCTTACTTGTTTAAATATTGCCCCGATCAAATTATACGACATTGTAAGCCCGACAATGAAATTGAAGGAGTACTATCTTTTTGTCACTCCGAGCCATGTGGGGGTAATTTTTCTTCCAAAAAGACAGCCGCTAAAATTTTACAATGTGGTTTTTATTGGCCTTCTCTCTTTAAGAACGCCATAATTACTATCTTACTTGCGAGCCATGCCAAAAATTGGGTAGTGTCACCGGACATAACATGATGCCCCTCAACCCGATCCTTGTCATCGAAATCTTTGATTGTGGGGGGATAGATTTTATTGGGCCCTTTCCTTCTTCGGTTGGCTATTTATATATATTATTGGCAGTGGACTATGTGTCCAAATGAGTCAAGGCAATTCATACATGCACTATTGATCACAAAGTTGTCCTCTCATTCCTTAAAGAGCACATCTTGTCACGTTTTGGGCTGTTTCGGGCTATCATCAATGACCAAGGTACACATTTTTGCAATAGATTGCTCGGGATCCTCTTGGCCAAACATGGGATTACACATAAAGTGTCTACCGGATATCACCCCCAAACTAATGGGCAAGCGGAATTAGCCAACCACGAGATTAAATAAATTCTTGAGAAGACAGTCAACCTAATTGCAAGGATTAGTCTATGCAATTGACTGATGCCTTGTGGTCCTATCACACTGCATACGTATTGGGCATGTCACCATATCGGTTAGTTTATGGGAAGGCTTGTCATCTCCCCGTTGAAATGAAGCACCGAGCGTATTGGGCTCTTAGAAACTTGAATTTCAATTTACCCGCGGCTGGCTCTAAAAGAAAAATGAATCGAAATGAATTGGAAGAATTGAGGTGGGACGCATATGAGAATTCTTGCATTTATAAGGAGAAAGTTAAAGTTTTACACGGTAAAAATATTTCTCATAAAACTTTTGAACCTAACCAAAAGGTCCTCCTCTATAATGCCCACCTTTATCTCTTTCCTGAGAAACTTCAATCTCGATGGGTTGGCCTATTTATTATTAAGAGAATTTTTACTCATGGGGCTATTGAGATTGAAGACCCCTCAAATGGGTATATCATGAAAGTTAATGGTCAGCTTGTGAAGCTAGTCTTGGAAGATTTTTCTTATGAGGAGATTGTTAAGGAATTGGTTAATCCTATATATCAGGATCTGTGAGCTTTTACAAAGTTTAAGAGAATATAAATCCATGGAGTTTGTGGTACATCCAGTGTTTTTCGTGCTCGAATGACATCTGATGGTCCGATGTTGCCACTTGTTCGAAACTATGTATGTAGTACCTAGAAGGTTGGGTCTAACAGCAGCCGCATAGGACAATGAGAAATCTGTCCAAACCATCAGGCTTCAATGTCAAACCCTATGGAGATTGCTTCAAAGAAGAATGATGGGTAAAGAATTTGGTCCAAGCCAAAGGGAGTGATAGCCTAGTAGATGATGACACCTCTTCTTAAGATATTGTTGAACCCTTTGCATACTATCCTTCCAACAAGTAGGGAAATAGAATCTTTGAATAGGGAGAAAAGTAGTACCCGTGCCTTTTGAGTGAAGAAAGTGGTGGATTATTTCATTGCTTGCTTTTTTTATTTCTATTTCGATTTATATTTTTGCGTTATGATAACGTTATTTCCAGTGTCTTGTTCTTTTAAGCCAGGTACTGCATAATTTATGACACTGGAAGCATACTTTGATCAGGTTTCATTCCTCCCTCTCTTCCTTGGTATCGTTTGCTTTATGCATTGGGGATAATGCTCTTGACAAGTTGAGGGGTGAGGCTCATAGCCTATAATACTCATAGCCTAATATTGTTAACAAAAAGCCTAATATTGTTTTTAAAAAAAAGAGAAAAAAATGAGTTCAACTTTTAACCTTTGGACTAATCCATCTGGGTGTAACTGGTTATTCATTAAGCTCATTGTATGTTCATGTTACACATTATTTAAACTTATGGATTAGAATATGCTCATGAGAATAGATGTGTTCTGACACTTGTATATCATCTGTCGAGCATCAATAAACATTCGTGCACGAGTAAATTTCAAACACCAAATGGAGACTTTAGCCACATTATTTTCTAGTTGAGCCATTCTTCCTTTGTTGGATTCTTTGGAGCATGCACGATTCTCCATTTTAATGCTTATTTAGAATGAGATAACCAATGGGAATATGATTCAAGGCACTCAATTCATTGATAAACCCACCATCTTAAAAGTGTCAACAATTTAATCCTGCATTTGAGCCTACGAATCACCAATTATTGTTAAAACCTTAGGAGGCCTTTGTTTGAGTCATATTTCTGGATGGGATGTGTATTAATTTTCATTCTCGGGTCCTGGTTCAAGTTGGGAGGTGAGGCCGCGAGATGTGGAGAAAAGTTCGATTGTCAAGCAGTGGGTTAAATTACCGATAATAGGTAATGAATTATCGATAGTACATGGGTCCGGAAATTCTGAAGCACAGTTGCAAAAACAAGGCAGTAGCACAAAGATAGTAGGATTTGAACTATTGGTAGTAGGTGCATATCATATAATGTTATTAACTCAACCCATGTTAATTCACTATCGATAGTTTAAACCCTCCTCTTCTTAGGCGATTCGGATGAAACTAAATGCTAAGCTCTAATATCACTCAAAATTGCCTCCAATCAACCCTCCAAAACCCTAGATGTACATTATTCGAAACCCATAGCCATTGGAGAACACCTTTTATCACACGATTTGGAGATTTCTTTCGAAACTCGAAGGGTTAGCTGTGGTTCTTGAAGGTTTGGTGTGCGATTGAAGGAGTTAAGAATCTCAGGGGGTTAGCTATGATCTTTTCTTCACCTTTTTTCAAATCAAAAGGTAACATTGCCTTACCCTAAATATTCGATCGAAACCCTAGCATTGCATTTTTTTTTTTTTTTTTTTTTTGCAATTTAGGGATTTGTTTTCTGCAAAAGTCGAAGGGTTTGATGCGAGTTCAAACAACTATGGGATTTCAAAGGGTTAGAATCACGATTGATGTCCTTTCCTTTCTCAGATGCATTACATGATACCTCTCTATCTAGTCTTCATATGATTGGATTGAGCCACTAGGATGGCCATATGAGATGATGTATGTCATATGAGCGTGATATAGCAATTTGTTGAGTTTTCTTTGTGAGTTTTATTGCTTATTATTGATCTCTGGAATCGTGTTGCTTGCTTTGTTGATTGAAGTATGGTTGGGGATAGATAAGGGTGGATTAGGAGGTTTGAATCAGCTCTGATTGTGTAATTGTTGATTGAGTAAGAATGACGAGATTCAAACAAAAAGCGAATCGAAAACCCCCTATAAAATCAACCACACCAAGGAAGCGAGCAAACCCACAAACCAATACCACAATCCTCTAGTCAAAATCCTTGTCCATAGTTTTTCCAACAACCAAGTTCAGAGGGAGGGTGTTGAGGGATGGGTTGTAACTTATGAGCGATGTATAGATGACACAATAACAGGTATGGGATTGGTAGATGTTTCAAGAGTGTTGAGAGGTTTGGGGCTAGAAAAATGGTTTGAGGAAGTTAAAGGGTATGTTTGCCATGGGTTCAGGAGTTCTATGTGAGTATGCATAAAGTGAAGAATCAAGACGTTTTGATAGCCCAAGTGAGGGGTACAAGAGTGAAGGTATCCCCAAGCGTGATCGCTACATATTTAGTTTGCCCAATTATCCCACCGGTTGAAATTAAATATCCAAAAGAAGGTTACAAGAGTTTGGAGGGTTTGGCTTTGGCAAAGGCCATGATAGGGAAGGACTCTAGGATTATCAGAGGAAGAATTTTTTTTGCACAAGGTGGTATGCTAAGGGCGAAATATGCATTCGTGAATAAACTAGTTCGTTGTAATTTGAGATCAACGGGAGCGGAGAAGAAACCGTCATAGGGGAAGATTCAATTGGGCTACGAGATTATGTTTGGAAAGAAGATTGACATTGTGGGAATTATTTTTCAGACAATAATGGAGTTTAATTCAAGTTCAAGCTTATGGATTGGATTGCCCTTTGCATGTATGATTTCTTATTTATGTGAGCAAGCCAGTTGTAAAATGACGATAGTAGATTCATGGGTGAAGCCAACACATGGGGCTTTTTCGAGGAAAACATTCAACAAGGCAAAGGCACAAAGGATAAGGAAATAGAGAGGAGAGACTCTGTACCCACTCAGAAAACACCAATCGCATTGTTTTTGCCTTACATGTTATACCATCTATGGATGAACCAACGGCTACCAGCCCATCTTCTGCTGAGATTCCATCTAGTGGCCCGGGAGTGGACGATGATGTTTCTGGGTTGTTGATGAAAATTCTGGAAAATTAGGATTAGTTTGAAGAGTTTAGGTAAAAAACATGATAAAATGATTGAGAGAGTGGAAAAGTAGAGAAGGATGAGAGAGAAATTAAAGAAGTGACAAAATCAATTAAAGGGCAGTTGTTGCAAGATAATGCAAAGATCGAATGGTTGGGGGCAGCAGTTGATAGTTTGAGAAAATGGGCAATGACTGAGAATCTACCAGCTATACCTTTGCCAAATGTCCATGTTACAATTGTTATGACTCCGGGTGAAGACCAAGCCAGTGTAGGAACTGCTTTATGTTTGGCGTTCTTTAGGGTGATGACTGTACCTCCCAAGTCAGGTCCTTTTGAACCTACAACAGAAGCACCTCTTGTTACTGAGCCAGATGGAGAAATAGGAGAGAAAGGTGCAGAGGGAGAAAAGGAAACAAGAAGAACTATTGCTGACAAGGGAGGTGACGATGTATATGTTGAAATTGTGGAAGAAGAAGAGGAGAGTGAAGAAGACAGTGATGAGGGAGAAATTGAACCTGACTCCCCTGATCTTGTTGTGACGAGAAAAAGAAGGAGGATAGGAAAGGATGAGGAGAAAGTCGGTGAAGAGTATGTAACAAGGAAGGGGGATGATTAGTGGTTGAAAACTTTGGCCTCTAATGTTTATTTATTTATTTTTTTAGTTTCTACTTTTGAGTCGAGACGGTGGTTTAGGTAGTTGACCAAGCCAAGTATTGTTGTTACCACCATCCTAGTAGATGTTTATCATATCCTTTTGAAACCAAATGAATATTACAAACCTTTAAAGTTTTGTTTGATTTCTGTAGGGTTATGATGTTCGTTATGGGTTTAATTTGGATTTCACAGCATATATTTCATGATTATTTTGCCTTTAGCCTATATTCATTGATTGATCGTTTTTCGTATTGATATGGCTAAAGCATTGGCATTTTTTGTTATTCCGGGTTTGTTTTCATGCCTAAAAGATTGAGAGATTTGATTTTTTTGTGAGTGAACCACCAGAGAGGTCTGAAGTCAAGGCTTAAAAGTTAAGAAATAAACTCATTGCAATTATGTTTGTTTTTGTTTGGTTGATGTATGCATTATTGGAACATATATATGTTGCATATGAGTCATTTGATATATGGTATAAGTAATTTGATTCTATGGACATGTGAAGTGTTTAGTGTTTGATTGGTTACTCGAGAATAGGTTTTCGGTTCTTGGAATCCCTTTGCTCAGGACTAGTAAAGTCTAAGTTGGGGAGTGTGATTCGCACACAAAAGTATGTTTTATACATATATATGAACCTTTTGACTTGCATGTGAATATTGTTGAATGAAGCATGTTTTATATGTGTTTATCATTTAACGTGCATTTTGGGTGTGAATATGTTTTCGAGGTATTTTGCAAGATTTTAAGAGTTTTGGGATGCTAGGAAGATCAAGTCGAGAAGTTGGAATAATGGTCAAGCAAAATCAAAAGTAGCTAGTAGTAAGATCCAGTACTACCGATAACAGAAAAAATTGTCCACAACCAGGAGTAGAGCTATTACTAGTAATAGGTGATATTAGTACCAGTAGTGGAGCACACTACCCAGTTTGAGAAACAAGAACTACTACCGATAGTAGGATCCAGAATTACCGGTAATAGGACACATTGTCCAATTTTTGGAGAAAATGGAGCTACTGAAAATGGACATGTATTATCGGTAATACTACCGATAGTAGAGCAAACCTGAAACTTCCCTTAATATTTGGGATTTTTATTCTTTTATTTTTATCTGTGTCCTTTGGTTTTTTAATGCAATTAGGAGTGTTAGCTTTTAGATTTATGTTTTAGAAATGCTAGTAAAGGATGAGGATCATCTTTTGTTCTAGAAATAATTATTAAGTCTTACGGAGTTTTGATTACAACAATTGGGAGCAAATAGTTTGAGTTTAGATTAAAAGTTATTATTTCCATTTTGATATTCATCGTTCTTCATCTTTTGTTCCAAAAATAATTATTAAGTCTTGGGAATTTTGATTACAACTATTGGGAGCAACCAGTTTGAGTTCAGATTAAAAGTTATTATTTCCATTTTGATTTTCATCATTCTTCATCTTTTTCATTCTTTTATTTTCATGGATTCTATTCAATCCATGAATAGTTAATCTCCCCAAGATTCGATTCGAAGGTAAAGTATCGAATTGTGATTTAAGGTTTTCAATCCTCACACAAACTCTTTAATATTGATATCGTCTTATTAATCCAGAACCATTTTTGAAATCAATTGACGGTTTTTGTAAGATTTTTGCTTGTGTGTAGACAATCTCTGTTGGCACACATAATTCTTAGATCGCTACAAAGCTTTGAACTTAAGCCCTAATTTTTTTTATTATTGATTAGAAGACAATATTCAATCTTTCTTGATTTCTAGTAAATCTTAATTTTTCTATCATTCGACGAAGATTCGATATTATAGAATCGGAGTTGAGTAATAACCAAGGATTGAATTACTTTGTTTCACGTTTGATGTGGATCCTGGAATTGAGTCTTGCTCTTATTTATTTGATTTAAATATTCAGAATAATGTTTTTAAATGGAAATTTTATAAATGGAAATTTTATAAATTAGATTACTGGATTTTTTAAAAATACAATTTCATAGTTTCGTGTTGAAAAAATAATTTTAAAAATTAGATTTTGAAATTTGAATGGGACTTGAAAATTATGGTTCCAAGACCTATGAATGTCACAAAAACCCTTCACAATTCAATTTTAAGGTGTCATGCTAAAAATGATAATTCTGAAAATTTTATTTCAAATTAGAATAAGACATGCAAATTTAATTTCAACACATATAATAAAATTTACAATAATTTTCAAAAATTTAATTTCAAGATTTTTGTGCTGAAAATGGGAATTTAGAAAATTTGACTTCAAAATTGGATTTACGCTTGGAAATTCAAATTTCAGACCTTGAGTTTTAGAGAAACGATTTCAAGGTGTCATGTTTAATATGATAATTTTAAAATAAGAATGAGACTCTAAAGTTTGATTATAAGATCTAGAAATTTTGCAAAATTCTTGAAAATTAAATTAAAAGTTTTGTGTTGAAAATAAAAGCTATTCAAAATTTGACTTCAAAATTTGAATTAGGCTTGAAAATCTGAATCAAAAATTGTCATGCCTAATATGATAATTTGAAATTTTAATTTCAAAATTAGAATGAGACTCTAGAGTTTGATTATAAGACCTAGAAATTTACAAAATTCTCAAAAATTAATTTAAAGGTTTTGTGCTAAAAATTAAAATTATTGAAAATTTGATTTTAGAATTGGAACAAGGTTTGGAATTTAGTTGGAAGACCCATGAGTTCTACGAAAAAATTTTAAAACATGATTTCAAAATTTATTGTTGAAAATGAAAATTTTATAAATTAGATTTTAAAATCCGAATGTGACTTGAAAATTATAATTCCAGGAACTATGAATTTTATTAAAAATCTTTGAAAATTCAATTTCAAGGTGTTAGGCGAAAAATGATAATTTCATAAATTTTATTTTAAAATTAGAATAAGACTTGCAAATTTGATTCAATACCTATGAAATTAGGTGTAGTTCTCGAAAATTTAATATCAAGGTTTTTGTGTTGAAAATGAGAATTTAGAAAATTCTAATTCAAAATTGAAATTACCTATGAATTTTATGAAAATCCTTAAAAATTCAATTTCAATGTGTCATTCTAAAAATGATAATTCTGTAAATTTTATTTGAAAATTAGAATAAGACTTGCAAATTTGATTTCAATACTTATGAAATTTGCGGTAATTTTCAAAAGTTCAATATGAATGTTTTTGTGCTGAAAATGAGAATTTAGAAAATTTGACATCAAAATTGGAATTAGGCTTGGAAATCAAAATCCCAGACTTTTGAGTTTTAGAGATATTCTTGAAAATACAATTTGAATGTGTCATGCTAAATATGATAATTTAAGAAATTTAATTTCAAAATAGGAATGAAACTCAAAATTTTATTATAAAACATAGAAATTTTATTAAATTCTCAAAAAATCAATTTTTAGGTTTTGTGCTGAAAATTAAAATTATTAAAAATTTAATTTTAGAATTGGGACAAGGCTTGGAAATTCAGTTGGAAGACCTATGAGTTTTACGATATTTTTTCAAAACAAGATTTCAAAGTATAATGTTAAACATAAAAATTTTATAAATTAGATTTTAAAATTCGAATGGGACTTGAAAATTCTGGTTTCAAGACCTATGAATTTATGAAAATCCTTGAAATTCAATTTCAAGGTGTCATGCTAAAAATGATAATTCCATAAATTTTATTTTAAAATTAGAATAAGACTTCCTAATTTGATTTCAACACCTATGAAATTTGGGGTGATTCTCAAAAATTCAATATCAATGTTTTTGTCCTAAAAATTAGAATTTAGAAAATTCGACTTCAAAAATGAAATTACCTATGAATTTTATAAAAATTCTTAAAAATTCAATTTCAATGTGTCATGCTAAAAATGATAATTCTGTAAGATTTATTTGAAAATTAGAATATGATTTGCAAATTTGATTTCAATACCTATGAAATTTGCGGTAATTCTCAAAAATTCAACATCAATGTTTTTTTGCTGAAAATGAAAATTTAGAAAATTTGACTTCAAAATTGAAAATACCTATGAATTTTATAAAAATCCTTAAAAATTTAATTTCATGGTGTCATGCTGAAAATGAATAATTCTGTAAAATTTATTTTAAAATTAGAAGATGACTTGCAAATTTAATTTCAACCCCTATGAAATTTGCGGTAATTCTCAAAAATTCAATATCAATGTTTTTGTGCTGAAAATGATAATTTCAAAAATTTGACTTCATAAATTGAAATTAGGCTTGGAAATCGGAATCTCGGACCTTTGAGGTTTAGAAATGTCCTTGAAAATACAATTTGAATGTGCCATGCTAAATATGATAATTTAAGAAATTTAATTTCAAAATTGGAAGGAGAGTCAAAAGTTTTATTATATGACATAGAAATTTTACAAAATTCTCAAAAATTCAATATTTAAGTTTTGTGCTGAAAATTAAAATTATTGCAATTTTGATTTCAAAATCGGAACAAGGCTTGGAAATTCAGTTGGAACACCTACGAGTTTGATGAAATTTTTCTAAAACATGATTTCAATGTTTACTGTTGAAAATTGAAATTTTATAAATTAGATTTTAAAATCCAAATGGAACTTGAAAATTATGGTTCCAAGACCAATGAATTTTATGAAAATTCTTAACAATTCAATTTCAATGTGTCATGCTGAAAATAATACTTCTGTTAATTTTATTTTAAAATTAGAATAAGACTTGCAAATTTGACATCAACACCTATGAATTTTGCGGTAATTCTCAAAAATTTAATATCAAGATTTTTTTGCTCAAAGTGAGAGTTTAGAAAATTCGACTTGAAAATCCGAATACAAGACCTTTGAGTTTTAGAGAAATTCTTGAAAATATGAATTGAAGGTGTCATGCTAGATCTGATATTTTAAAAAGTTTAATTTCAAATTTGGAATGAGAATCAAAAGTTTGACCATGTGACCTACATAAGACCTACAAAATTTGCAATTTTCTCAAAAATCCAAAATCCAAATTTTGTGCTAAAAAATAGAAATTGTTGAAATTTTAATTTCAGAATTGGAACAAGACACGAAAATTCTGCTGCAAGACCTTTGCGTTTTATAGAGTTGTTCTAAAATACGATTTCAGAGTTTCATGTGAAATTATAAATTTTAAAAATTAGGTTTTAAAATTCTAATGAGAATTCAAAATTTGGAATTACCTATGAATTTTAGAAAAATCCTTGAAAATTCAATTTCAACGTGTCATAATAAAAATGATAATTCTATCATTTTTATTTTAAAATTAGAATAAAACTTGAAAATTTGATTTCGACACCTATAAAACTTGCGGTAATACGTTAAAATTCAATTTCAAGATTTTTGTGCTGAAAATGAGAATTTTAAAAATTCGACTGCAAAATTGATATTAGGCTTGAAAATCCGGATTCAAGACCTTTGAGTTTTAGAGAAATCCCTAAAAATAGGATATCAAAGTGTGACGCGGAATATTATACTTTTAAAAATTTGATTTCAAAATTAGAATGGGACTCAAAAGTTTGATAATAAGACCTAGAACAAAAATGTAATTTTAAGGTTTTGTGCTAAAAATTTAAAATATTAAAAGTTTGATTTCAAAATTGGAACAAGACTTGAAAATTCAGTTGTAAGACGTTTTTTGAGTTTTACAAAAAAAATTTAAAACACGATTTCAATTTTGAATATTGGAAATGGAAATTTTAATTTGTTAATTTTTGATTTCGAATGAGACTTGAAAATTTGATTCCAAGACCTATAAATTTATGAAAATCCTTGAATATTGAATTTTAAAATTAGAATTAGACTTGTAAAATTGATTTGAACACCTATGAAATTCATGATAATTCTCAAAAAATGATTGTCAAGGTTTTATTCTGAAAATCAGAATTTAGAAAATTCAATTTCAAAATTGGAATAAAGCATGAAAATCCAAATCCAAGACCATTGAGTTTTAGAGAAATCCTTAAAAATATTATTTCAATGTGTCATGCTGGATATGATAAGTTTTAAAATTTAACTTGAAAATTGAAATGAGACTCAAACGTTTGATTATAAGACCTACAAAATCTTCAAAAATTCAATTTTAAGGTTTTGTGCTATGAATTTAAATTATTGAATATTTGATTTCGGAATTAGAACAAGGCTTGGTAATTTGGTTGCTAGACGTATGAGTTTTACGGTATTGTTTTAAAGGACAATTTCAAAGTTGAATGTTGAAAAATAGAAATTTTAAAAATTAAATTTCAAAATTTGAAGGAGATTTGAAAATTTGATTCCAATGCCTATGAATTTTAAGAACAATTGTTGAAAATTCAATTTCAAGGTTTCATGCTAAAAATGATAATTCTGTAACTTTTATTTTAAAATTAGAGTAAGACTTGTAAATTTAATTTCAACACCTATAAAATTTGCAGTAATTCTCAAAAATTTAATATCAAGGTTTTTGTGCTAAAAATGAGAATATAGAAAATTTGGCATCACAATCGAAATTAGGCTGAGAAATTCGAATTCAAGACCTTTGAGTTGTAGGGAAATCCTCAAAAATACAATTTGAAAGTATCATGATGAGTATGATACTTTTAATAATTTGATTCCAAAATTAGAATGAGACTCAAAAGTTTGATTATAAGACCTACAAAATTTTCAAAATTCTCAAAAATTCAATTTCAAAGTTTTGTGCTTAAAATTACAATTATTGAAAAATTGATTTCAAAATTGTAACAAGGTCTAAAAATTTAGTAGCAAAACCTATGAGTTTTACGGAATTTCTTTAATACATAATTTCAAAGTCTAATGTTGAAAATGAAAATTTTACAAATTAGATTTTAAAAAACAAATGTAACTTGAAAATTATGATTCCAAAAACTATTAATTTTATGAACATCGTTGAACATTTAATTTCAGGGTGTCATGCTCAAAATGATAATTCTGTAAATAGTATTTTAAAATTGCAACAACACTTGCAAATTTGATTTAGCAACTATGAAATTTTGTCTAATCCTCAAAAACTCAATTTCAAGGTTTTTGTGCAGAAAATGAGAATTTAGAAAATTCGACTTGAAAATTAGAATTAGGCTAGGAAATTTGAATCCAAAACTTTTCAATTTTAGAGAAATCTTTGAAAATATGATTTCAAAGTGTCAAGCTGAATATGATATTTTATAAAATTTGATTTCAAAAATGGAATGAGACTTAAAGTTTTATTATAAGAGCTAGAAATTTACAAAATTATCAAAAATTCAATTTCAAGATTTTGTTCTAAAAATTTGATTTCAGAATTGGGACAAGGCTTCAAAATTCGTTGCAAGACCTATGATTTTTAAATCATGATTCTGAAAGTTTAATATTGAAAATAAATTTTTTAAAAATTAGATTTTAAAATTCGAATGAGACTTGAGAATTTGATTTCAAAACCTATGAAATTTGAAGTAATTCTCAAAAATTAAATTTCAAGTTTTTTTGCGCTAAAAATGACAATTTAAAAAATCCGACTTCAAAATTGGAATTAGTCTTAGAAATTCAAATCCAAGACTGATTCGGACTCAAAAGTGCATATATTATATATCGAATTCCCTTGATTTTGCATGCGTTTATTGTTTATCGGTCGAGTTTTATTTGATTTTATCATTTAACGTGTGTTTTTGGTGCTGGTACGTTTTCGAGGTATTTGTAAAATTTTAAAAGTTTTGGGACGTTAATAGAAATCAAGTCAAGAAGTTGGAAGCAAAAAGTAAGAATGAAGTCAGAAATAAGTACTATCGATAGTAGGATCCAGCATTACCGGTAGTAAAACACACTGTCCAATCTGAGAATCAGAGATATTACCGGTAGTATGATCCAGCACTATCGGTAGTAAAACACACTGCCCAATTTAAAGACAAGAGCCACTACCGCAACGAGACATATACTACCAGTAGTAGTGCAAATCCGAGAAATTCCTTTTATTTTGGTTTTCTTTATGTTTAGTTTATCTATTAGTTTCCTAATGTAATTAAGAGTGTTTACTTT
>JABCMJ010016017.1:0-33667 GCA_014822125.1 Arbutus unedo
TAAATACCACCGAACTTACAACCACCAAGCGATGTGAGACCCTTGACCACCCATCCAGACGTCCCATTGAGAATCCATTTCCCAGACGCCGACCTCACAGCTAGCACTACAGTCTGGCTGGGGTGTCACATGCTTGATGCTTCTAATGCAAACTTCAACCCCATAGATGTAACAGAGATCAAAATTGAGGCCTTTTTTTTTTAGTATCACTTCTCTTTTACATTTGTTATTCTTATTTTCAAAACATAATAAAAACTCGTACTACAAACAGTACATTGAAATAAGTTTTTGAATTCTCGAGAACATTTTTGTGCTTGGGAATCATGTTTTTAGCTGAAAGGAGCAAAGGAAATGAAAAACGACAATAGTTATTGACACGAGTATAGACATCACATCTTGAAAGTATTGAATAATTATTAGTTCAAAATATATTGTTGAAAACAAATCTTAAAGCAACAAAGTAAGAGCTGAAGATAGATAGACAAGTGATTGATGGATATGGCTGTATTTGCTTTGGATTTTCTTGCTTGCTTCCTTTTGTACCTATTATTATTCCTTCCGGCACTTTTGTCATTTCTAGAATCATGAGAATTGGAAGAGGCATGGGAATGGACATAAGGTGGACAAAAGTAAATAAATAAATGGAGAAAAATATTTTAAGATGTGACAAGGAGCTCGAAATTTGTTGATAAATCAACTAAAATGTAAAAATATAAATATATCAAAATTTGAACTCATTTTAAAATACGTTGCGTTGTTAACTTTTTAAGCTTAACTCGAACTCGATATTGCTAGCTAGATGCATGCTATATATACTTTCTACGTGATAGTTAATTCAAACAATTAATCAGAGTAATAATTTATCATAAACTGAATACATACAAAATTATGGAGATTTACGTAGTATAGTATTAGAATTCTAATGATCACAATAAAGGCTAGTATCTAATGTTATATTCTTAAGACAAAATTCAAGTCATCTCGTCAAAAATCTTCTAGAACACAAAATACTAGACTTGAATTCAAGTCGTTCGTTTTTGCTGTACATGGTCATCAAATCGTGAAAATCGCGAGAGATGAAAAAAAATTCTTACGTGCTTCAACAGTTGAAAATGAACTGAAACATTAGTAATTGACATAAGAGAATGTTATCTCAATGACAATGGGTGTCATCGAGATACATATATACAGAATGAGGAGACTATATATAATGTAATTGACTGAAGAGAAGAGAATATACATGTATATTTATACATACATATATACAGAATGAGGGAACATATATATATATATGTTCCCTCATTCTGTATATATGTATGTATATGATTCTTATCTCTTTTACATATATCTAATTGTACGTAATTACGTAGTGGCATCATTTTTTTCGTTACTATAATATTGTCTTAGATATTATAGAAACATTTAATTGACTACAATTACCAACTATATATATGTATATGTATATGTATATATAGCAGCCATTATAAAAGCATGATCATGATTCATGGCCATGACAATATTATATTATGGACATTGGACACATTATTGTGACTTTGAGAGAGGCAGAGTCCTGAATTGAGGGAATTAGGTCTGGAACTTAATTAATTTGCTATATTTTGAAAAGAAAATTGGAGACTTAAATACAAAGTTTCAGTCCTCACCCATTATTATTATTAGGCACAAGAACATATGGTATCATTATCATTATATATATGCTATGATTTTTATGGTCCACATTTCCATACAACATACATGTTTGTGCAAATATTTCAGCCTTTCTCAAAAGCTAAAATGCTAGGGGAATGGCTCTCTCTCTTTGTTGCCATTCACACAAAATTCATCATTTCCATCATCACCATCAATCCATCATTATGGTTATCATCAACATCTCTCTCTCTCTCTCTCTGAATGATGGGCTTCACTGGAAGGTATCTTGTTTAGAGCAAGACCCATCACCCATAGATATATATTCAGATGGGGGGCCTCAACTGCAACTCTAGATGGACAGAAATCAAGGAATCAAATGATTCTATACTTCCCAGAATCTTAGAACACAATCAATTTATCCAGTTTTAACCTATTGGGAAAATAAAAGTTGTAATAATTCATAGATTCTTTTTGAGATTGTAATTGAGTAGCGAAACCAAATTTCGCAAGACATTTTTGTCCCTTCAATAGGAGACTAAATACAAGTAGCCCACTCTACCAAAGAGGTGGTAGATTCATAACTGCGATATTTATTCTTTGAGTTAAACTTGCGGTCACGTTGCTAATTACTCCAATCTATTCTGAAAAATAAAAGGAGAGCACTATATCGACAACTCTAATTTTGGTCTTTGTGTTAACTTTTTAGTTTCTAAATTACCCTCAAAATATATTCTTAATTAATTTAGAACAATTTTGGACCACTAATCAATAATCGTAAAGACAAAGAAGAAAAATCATCTTCCGCTATATATTCTAAATAACTACTCCTACTACCTACTATCGGATAGATTGATAGACTCCTATAAAACAAGTTTGGTACTATGAGCACACTAATAATTGCTCATAGTTGATTGTTATTCAACAAATAATGTCAAAAAAAATAGAATTTAATGCATACATATACATATATGGGTATTTCTTACCACCGCCCACTAAGCAATGTATAATATGTACAAAATATTAAACAAATACGAATATTAATACATATTTTATGGATATCAATGTATATTTATGGATACAAATACACATTTTATGACTAACAATGTACTTTTTGTATATTATTCACTATCTAATGAATGGTAATTAGCATTCTTCTACTTATGTACTTAGATTTTAATACAATTTTACATGTTTGAAAAAGGTAGAAAACAACCAAATTAGTCGTCCTCAAGGTTGAAAAGGTGTTACAAACTGTATATTTAAGTGTACTGGATTACGTGAAGTGTGGATTGAGAAATGTATTTTCTAAATTATTTTTCCTAGCCTTAATGATATATAATTGATTTTAATTTTGTTTTTTTAAACCTTTTGAACCTTAAAGACCGCTTAGTGATTGTGACAAATATATCTCTTTCATTTAGCTATTAAACAAAATTATCTGTTTCCAAATATTTATTTATTTATTGATCCATGCAGTACAACTTCTGAATAATGGTATTGTGATCATGTCCAGATCTTCTTACTATACAAAACATAAATTTTGTGATATCGTCATTTTTTTAGATATTGTTTCTAATTTGATTGAAGTAGACAAGTAGACCGACTAGATTATCTAGCATGATCTCATCCAGCTAGTAAAGCCACCACGTACCATTTTTGAAAAAAAATGTTATAAATTAAACAAGGTGACAGGTGCTCACCTACTTCTTTTGAATATGGAGAGAGAGAGAGAGAGAGAGAGAGAGAGAGAGGGAGGAGGTTTGCTGCTCAAAATATTGGGCTGCGGATGGGCTTGAACAAGATCATCATGCATTTTAAAGCAGGCTTATGAAACGAGCCTAATGAAAGTGGGTTTGTTAACCAATCTACAGTACGAACTAATTAAAATTAGATTACCTTTTAATTAGGGTTGAATTAGGGTTGAAATAAAGTACGACTATAAATACTTTTTATTGTAAAACCCTATATATCATATCAAATAATAAAGATCGCTCCGCTTCTGTGGATGTACCCGGTTTTTGGAGAACCACATAAATCTTGTGTTAATCTCTTTACTGTTTTCGTATTCTATATTATGTGTGTGTGATTGTTGATTCCGCTTACGGACTTACATTATTATCTTTTTATTTAGGATTGGTTTTTTTTTTTTTTTTAAAAGGAATTGGCTTCTCTGTCGTTCATGTAGAGAGCAGTTGTAATCTCGATTGTCTAATAGTGTTTCTAAGGATTCAGATTTGATAAAGGTATCTTACGGGAAAGATGCTTAATTACCTTTTTTTTTTTCCTTCCCCGAGCTCCAAACACGGCCTAATGTACAGAAGTCCATCAGCTTTAGGCAGAGACCGTAACGAGACGAGCCCAAACGAAATGACAGTAAAAGCCCAATAGGCCAGACAATGGGCCGTATTATTAAGTCTCTGAAGACATTAATGGGCCTCTCAATCTGAAGCAGTCTTTCGGCCAGACAATGGGCCGAATTATTACTACCGAAAGAAAAAAAAAATAGACGATTTTGCTAACAACTATTTTCAAGATGCTAAGGTGATAATACTGCGTCCAAAGTTCTATCCGCTCACGTGCTTATTAGGTGATAGATATTGTATAAAAAATGTATCGATATTTGTAAATAATGTATTGATATTCGTAAAATATACATTGATATTCGTGTTTATTTGACATTATATGCATATTATCGACCGACTATTAGACGGTGGTTAGCAATGATGGTACCCGTGGAATCGACACCGAGTGATTTCAACTCCTAATATTAATGTCATTCGTCGAAATGATTAACTTGATTGTCATTGGTTAAAATGTCCACATTCTTACTAAAAAGTGTATTGCAGAAGCGAGGTATACATCATTTCAACCAATGAGAATAAAGTTAATATTCACTCTCTTTAAAAAACGATGAACAAAATTGCACTTAGACTCGTGCTGATCAAGATGAGGTTGATCCAAATTATTAGTAAAGCTGTAAAGAAAAGCAATGCAGCATCACAAAACATGGGGCCTAACTACTACAACCAGAAGGGAAAAACAAAAAGAATGGGAAAAAAAAACAAGTGCAACAAGAATTAGGCTTGCTTCATGCCCAAAAAAAAAAAAAAACAAAGAAAGCAATTCCCCTTAATACGCAACCACCATTCACAAAGAAACTTGTCCAAAACATGACATTTAGTGTGTGTTTAGACAAATTTTTAATTTTTCTTAAAAACGATGGTTAGTGTTTATTTTTAGTAATTTTTGTGTAGTTATTTTGTTTACAATTTTATGATTAATCTAGACGAGAGAAATTGTAAATGCATAAAAATATATATCGAAGTTGATAAAAGTTTAGATAAGATGACATCAAACACATTAGTTTTTTTCTCTTAATTTTTTGAGACTTTTGGTCATAATTTAATTATTCGTTGCTTAAGACAAATGATTAATTCAAAATAATTGACTCAAATTTGAAAAAAATTAAAAAAACAACCCAAAATATAATGAATAGTGATTAATTTTGTACAGCCACACTTTACTGGACAAATAAATGAAGCCTACCTCTCACCCTCTCCCTCTCCGAGAGCAAATCTAGGAACATAATTTCTGTCTACGCATTCAGACACATATGCTTTCAGAACTATCGAATGAACGTAGGACACTTCAAAATAATTGAACCCCACTTGCTGTGTTCGAATTTATGTACCAAAAATTGTGTTCTTAGACCTTTTCCCCTCTCGTAAATCTAGACTTTTATAACAAGTCGATTAACGGCTACAAAACTTTGCACACAACAAAGATGCAACTCGTGGGAACTCTTTTCTAACTAAATCTCAATTTCCAGCACCAAAAGATCAATCCAAAAGTTTTTCCTTCTGAAATTCTGGTGAGAAGTGCTTTATCTCAAGGTTTCTGTTTCTTGCAAGGCATCCCATCAGCCTCTTTTCCCTCCCTTTAACCCCACTCAATTCATTTCTATCCACGCCTTATAAATTTCACCATCCCCCCATAGCCAAAAAACTGCCATAGCCATCCCAAAACAGAGGATTGGAAGAAGAAGAAAATGGAGATTAAGGTAGAAAACATTGAGGAACAAAAACGCCCTTTATTGGAAGATCATAAACCCATACCCCAGTTTGAAGTACTCAGAAAAACTCTGATACAAAAAGCCATTAGCCAAACATTTCAAAGCACAGCCCATTTAGCTAATCTTCTACCAACCGGGTCGGTTCTTGCTTTCCAACTCCTATCCCCCATTTTCACAAACGAAGGCGAGTGCGATTCGGTCAGCCAGTCCTTAACTGCTGGCCTGGTCCTACTTTGTGGGTTGTCTTGTGTTTTACTGACCTTTACAGATAGCTTCAAGGATAAAAATGGCGATATTTGTTACGGCTTTGCTACAATTAACGGGTTGTGGGTGATTGATGGGTCAGAAACTCTACCACCGGAGGAAGCTGCGAAGTACCGGCTGAAATTTATAGATATCATGCATGCCTTTATGTCTATATTGGTTTTTGCAGCTGTTGCTCTGTTTGATGAGAACGTGGTGAATTGCATGGAACCGAGGCCGTCGGATGAGGCCAAGGAGATCCTGACGTCGTTGCCGATTGGAATTGGGGTGATTTGCAGCATGTTGTTTGTTGTATTCCCTACAAAACGCCATGGAATCGGATTTCCTCTCACTTCTAACTAGCACTCCATATCTGTAACTTGAGCACACGTGTTTTCATTCTTTCATTGTTTTCCCCTTTGTGTTTCATGGTGAAGTTGGCGCAATATGATCTTCCTGCAATTAAAGCAAACATGATTTACATCATCGGTTCGATAACGCATTCGGTTACAAATCCAAACATGACGTGTCTCCCGTTTTACGCTTTTCCGTGTCTTTGTCTGTATTTGTATTTCATAATGTGTCGGTATCCGGTGTAAAAGCAATTAAGCTAATGTGTTTGGAAGAACAGAATGTGAAAGTTTTACACGGATATGGAATACAGGAAATAATACTATTCGAAAAATGATGCAAATTCGTGAGTCAACCGGAAAGAACATAAAATGGAGACAAAAAAAGCAAACACAAGGTGGAAATTTCGAACATAAATCATTCGGAGAGATTGCCGCACTAGTAGTTATCTGGCAATAAGAAGTCTTTGGTCTTGATTTGATTTGACTCCCACTCACATGCTATCAATATCTGTGCTGAGTTAGTTTATATGGGGCACTCTGCTCGCTTTAATTAGACTCGGTTAATAGATGATGAGATCTATCGTACAAATTAGTTGGTCTATTAAACCCAATGGTTAAAAAAATTGGTTGAAATGAAAAATTAGCATGAGGAATAAAATAAAATAAAATTAATACAGTGGGCTAAATTAGCGAGATGGCCCGATTACCAATCCAAGAGCTCAATGGGCCGATTTGGTAATCCCCCGAACAAACGGCGTACTAGAACTGTGAGTTGGATTGTCATGTTGAGCTGTGACCCACCATCCAAATAATCAGACATGCGCCTGAAGCTTATGGAAAGGGATTCATAAAGGAAAGGGTAGGATTATGATAGGAATCCCAGTTTAAAAACCTCTGTACTTACTGTAATAATTACATTTGACAAATAAGTAATTATGGAAAGATTTAGAATAAAATTCTGGATAAGTCGAGAGGGAATCTCAGTATTATTTCATTACCAGTATTGGAGGTACATGGTGCCTTATAAATATGGGACCTCAAGGCGAAATAAAATACATAAAATTACAATTACAATCACTTTTGTGTTTTCATCTTACGTCCTAATTTAAGGATCGGAGTGTCTTTCGGCTCACAATAGCTGGGTATTAATTAGTTATTTCATGCCCAAGCTATAGGTACTATTTAGATTCTGAAGGCGAATCGAAACAAGTTGAAGGATCTTAGCAACCCTATAATTGATGACTCCACTCAAAATTGTCATTTTTCTTATCTAAACCGTGACAGGTTCGACATTGATGAGGAAAATAAGGACAACCAAGATCAAAGGAAAAGATCTCAATGGTTCGTCGGTGCCCAACAAAAAGAGTGCACTAATCCAAGAGGTCATTTTAGAGGGTCTTCAATCAACAAGAAGGTCCTCAGGCTGAACACTCTAGCATACATTCAATGCCTAGAGCGAGACTTGGAAAAGAGGGATCAAACCCTTGACAATTTGCGCTTTGAGGTAGTTCAACTCCAGACAAAATCTCAGAAGAATCAAACACCGCCTACAAGTCAAGTGTGGGAGAGGTGAAGCTCCAGATCCAAAACCCCTACCTCGACGCAAAACCAAGAATGAACGGGGCGTGTACCAATGCATTACTAACTGTGAACCAGTGTTGACAATGCCAATAGCCGAGACGATGGGAACAGAGCGCGACCCGTACTCTGACGCCCAACCGACAGTTGGATGCACGACGAGGTGAACGTAGGGTCTTGGCCTTATAGCAACTTAGAGACCAAGAGGTGGACAATAGTCCATGAGAACATAAGCGCAGTTCTCATCATTGTTCAATCAGTCATACTCTGACGCCCAACTAACAGTCTATGCTTGGAAGTAATTCAGCTCTGGACAAAAGCTCAAAAGAATCAAACACGGGCTACAAGTCGGATTCGGGAGAGGGGACGCTCCAGATCCAAAACCCCTACCCCGACACAAAACCAAGATCAAATAGGGCATGTACTAGTGCGTTACCGACTGGGAGCGCGTGTTGGTAGTGCCAACAACCAAGACAGTACGAACATAGCCCGACGCGTGCTCTAATGCTCAACTAACAACTGGACGCTCACCGAGGTGAACGCAGGGTCTCAAACCTTCTAGTAGCTCAAAGACCAAGATCAATCATACCACCGCGCGATTCTATCGTTACCAGGAGAGGTCGAATAAGTACCCTAAGAAGGATCTCCATGATCGGGTCGAGCGAGCAAAGATAATCGATGACTAGGGGTTGGCTCATGGTGCTAGGCTAGCGTGATCTAGATCTGAACTTGCCTATAAAATGGCTCATCTCATCCCCATTCACATAAGAGATTGAGTCGGTTAAACCCCTCACCAGGTTTTGCCCATTCAAAAATTAACAAGTATGAGTTAAAAACTGATTCATATACCCAGCTGGTTCATTACTGACAAATGATGTCTTTCTTTATACCAATGATGCTTTCATGTGTAAGCTTTTCCCATCTAACCTTGAGGAGCTCAAGGTCCTCTGGTTTGAAAAACATCCAGGCAGATTGGTTTCATGTTGGAAGAATCTATACATGGCTTTCTTAGACCGATTTATCAAAACCACTAAAGTAAAGAAGAAGGTAGACGCTCTACTTAGTGTAAAGAAAGCCAAGGGCGAGTCGCTCAGGTAGTACGTTGCTTGGTATTGTAAATTATACAACAAGATCGAGGAGTGTGATCCAAAAATAGTCGTCATGTTGTTCAAACTTGGTCTCAACCCCAAGAGCCGAATTTTTAAAGATCTACTACTCATCCCTCCAACCGACAAGGATGAGCTCATGAGTTGAATTGAGCTCCAAGCTTGGCTGGAAAAAGCTAAAGAGGAAAAAAAAAGCAAGCTAAACTAAACATTCCAACCAAAAATGGGAGTATTGGTGAACGCCAAAGGTAAACTAATGTTGTCTGGTCCAAGGAGAAGAGGCAGCCTCTGCCCTACACTTTGAACTTGATAATTTTGGGGCATGTGGAGCCACTAGTTTACGTACTTGTTGGGCATTGTTTATGTATGGACTACACTTCTACATGTTATTAGTTCCATGAGTTTTCGTATGTTAAATTGTTTTATGCTTGTCGGCATTGTGGAATTGTGTTTGTATGGATATGTATTCTGATTCAAGAATTTGTTTATGTCTCGTTGGTTGTTTTGACTTATTTGGGCATGGAATATGCACGAGTCATTATTTTTATACATTTGAATCATCACATGGATTTGTTTAGCCAGAAGAATTGTGTATTTATTGAACGTTATATATACTTGAATTGTGTTGTATCTTGAATTGAGATCATGATGGTGTATCCATGTCTTGCAAGTTGTTATGGTTGAGAGTTGTCGATATCGATACATTTTGTTTAATTTCGATGACAAAATTCCTTTTAAGGAAAGAAGGATGTAAGAGCCTGAAAATATTTGCGTTTTAAAATAATTATTTAGATAATATATTGCGGAATATGCGTTTGATTTGCTTTTAGGTGTTTTGCGATTTTTAGTTACGGAACTCAAGCCCAGGGATTTGATTTAGACACGTGCGCATTATATGAGGTGTTTAGTTATTTGGAGACACTTGGCTTTAGTTAAAAATATGATTTTTAGGCTAAGGGGGGAAAAACACCCTTCATTTGGTACTCTCCCTTCTCTCTCTATATTGTGCTCTTTCCTCTCTTTACAACACATCTTGATTCCCTTCACCGTTTCTAAATTCCTTTGAGGTGTAGAGTGCTCTTACCATACTCAAGTGATACCCAAAGATTGATCGCGTTTCGAAACTCGAAGGAGAAGATTTGAGGTTCGGTAGATATTTGGAGTTAGGGTTGCTCGTTCTTCACCAAATCTTACGATCTGAAGCTTAATGTAGAGGTGTTTATGTTCGATTTGGTAGTTTAGAAGAGTATTTGGAGATTTTTGTTCAAGACCTTCGCGATCTATTTTTGCCCAAAAATTGCCCTGTTCGCTCGAGCGAAGTGTGCATTTTGGAAGTTGCTCGAGCGACTATCAAGCGACTTTACCGGCAACTCTTACTGTCTTAAGGTCGCTCGAACGACCATCACTTCGCTCGAGCGACATTCCCTATTTTGGGATATTTTGATAATGATTTGTGAGTCATTTGTTTATGGTTTTGCGTCATGGTTTAGTACTTTATGTCATTTTTATGGGATTTAATACTTGTTTCACACGTTGTGAATCCGTTTATGATATTCCAGGAAAGTTATGACTTGATAAATGTGACGTTGTGAACTTGCAATTGCTTATGCATTGGTATGATGCATTGTTGTTTAGCTCTCCATGTGGAGATGTGCTAGTGATATCGGCATTTTGGTCTAGCCTCTGTGAGGAGAGGTACTAATGATAAATAAATAGATATTAATCTCCTTCGAGAGTGACAATAGTAACAAACATTGCCTAGCTTCCCGGGGGAATCGTGCTAAGTGCCATTGTTGATAATTGAGATTGAATGAAACATACAAAATAATGAAATGATTAACGAAAACAGATTGAACGAACTATTGAATTATGAGGTGGATATGTGGAACTTGATATACCTTTATTCAGTTAGTTTAGTTTTATAATCCGCTTATGTTGCTATAAACTATTCACATCACATGCCACATTATTTCATATTCATATAATATTGACATAGACATTCCTACTGAGTTGTGTAGCTCACCCTATTATTTTTTAGGTATTGTCCCAAACGTCTAGCATGAAGTGCGTGACATGCATTTGGTGATTCATGATTTTTGAGGACTTATAGTGAGAGTTATTCAACATCTTGGATTTATTTTTGAAAAAGATGTAATGTAACTTGTCTTAGAGTTTATTTCTTGTGTTTGAAAGGAAAGTAAACGTTTAATTTTGATAATCCATTTTGGTATATGTGTCGAGCCGAAAATTTCCCATTTGATGCAATCCTTTAAACTTAACGTTTGATGTTGTCTCATGGATGAAATGAGTTTGGGGATATATTAGATTTTATATTGAGCGTTGCGAGGTTTTAAATGTAATAAATCGTAGTTATAATATGTTAAAAAATGAGAACATGACAACTTGGCATCAAAGTGTGAGTTAGAATATCTTGAGACCGTAGTAAGACTTTATACCTTATGGTTTTAAAAACGTTGTATTTTGGCATGGTCTGTATGTGCTTGCATGTATAACATGCATTGACATTGTGTTCTCTTTATATAAGAGTAGTATAGTGTTGTTGACCCATGTTGAAAATTCAAATTAGGCATTGGTCTTGTGATAGTAATTGTTGTCTGACGTTGTAGACATCTTTCTTAGCATTGTAGTGTTATGCCTCTGAGATATGGAGCGAGATTGGGTAGACCCTAAGGCTGAACCAAAACCGTCATCAAGAAGTGCACCTTGATGACGTTGTGAGTCAACAAAGGGGAGTCCCTCATGAGGAGGAGGAGGACAACGAGAGAGTCGAGCAGAATGTTGAGCCATCAATTATTCCGTGTGCATTTGCTAGGGAGTTCATTGCGGCGTTGGCTGAATCTAAAGAATAGGTGAGAATGCTTCGGGGTTGATTATCAAAAGTTGACGCAAGGCAACAAAGTGCTCAGATTTACGTACAAATTGTCAAGCAATTTATTAAACACTTAGAGAATCTTTAATTTCAGATAAGTTTACGAATAAATCTTACCAAGTAACGCATGAATGCATATATAAAAGAGAAATCGATGGATATGAGAGGCTCATCATGGCCGATATCATTGGGCAGCCACCAACAAATAAATAAATAAAGTTAGACCAATAAATGATTCTAGCTATTCAAGTTCGTGTTAACTCATTAAAATTCGAGTTTAGGTTGTCGGTAACAATTTTTTTAACTTTTTCCATAATTATAAAGCGTTAAATTAAGGGTACATTGGGGCAAATATATTTTCTATGAGGACAATGAGTATTATTGATGTTTCATAATTTTTTGTTTAGTTTCACATTATTTTTTGTTTTTACTCTATTATTCGTCTAAACAAAAAGAATCAGAAAAGTAAAATTATGTGGGTCAAACTTGAAAAACGTTGAGATAAGATAACTTCAAGGACATTAAAGATGCTAAAAAGTTCTCTTATTAAAATTTTGGATGCTTTTGATGATAATTTTTTACTCTCGGGATTTTGTTTCCGAAATGAATAATTAATTCATAAAAATTGACGCAAATCAAGAAAAAAATATTAAAAAATAATTGAAAAGATAATATCAATAATGTTCAATCACACCCTAAATTGAAATAATCTACTACTCATTCACTTTAAACTCCCCAAGATTGACTTATAATCGGCTTGAATATGTCTCTTTGAAATTTGTTCACTTGTTAACTTAGCAAGAACATATTTTAAAGCTTTTTAAATTTTAATGAACTCAATTTTGTTGGTAGGACAATGCTAGAACTATAAACACTTTTACATAAATACTTGTTTACATAATTACACAAAATGTGGACCTCTTCACATACTAAATAATGTGCAGTGTGTACATGTTGAAAATTTGAAAGGTTTTGGAGTTTCTTTGATAAATGAATTTGAAATAATTGCAGAGTTTCTCGAGATATTTGAAAAATTTCTCATTCATGCGCACTGTTGATGTCTACCACTCAAAAGTCTTTCTGTTTTGTCAGTTCAAAATTTCTTTCATAGTTTTATAAATATCAATCTCGTTCTTGGTTTCAAACACAGAAAAATCGTCTAACACCAGATTTTCATTATCTATGATTTTTTTTTTTAGATTTTGTGTTTTTTGTGTGAGAGAGAGACAAACGCAGTAATTTTGACAGACAGTCGATAGGTCGGTGTTTCTTCGACTAGGGAGCCGTTTTAGTCTAATAGAATCCACATGACTCGGTTCGATATCATATTATTTACGTTCTGTTTTTTACAATTTATAATTGTACTATTCATTCTATTTATGTTCTGTAATTTCGATTTCAATAATCAATGAAATAGATATATTTATTCTAGAGTGTCCGAATATTGTTCACATAATTTTACCCCTAGAGTCTATTTGAACGGGGGATAAGAAAGAAAATCGGTGGGGTCCAGTCCAGCAGCCTAACCATGGGCGAAGCAAAAGCCCAACAAAATAGACTGATTACTACTTGTTACACATATTTTTTCCACCCGCCTAATTACTAGGAAAATGATGTTCTCAAACCTCTGCTTTTTATTGTCTACTATCTACCCACTAATCTCACGTCTTGTGGTATCAACAAAAAAAATTTATCCAAAATTAGACTGGGTTTGCCTTAAATTATTTTTTTGTTACAAAAAATAGATATTAGTTAATTTTTTATTTTTTTTATTTGTTCCGGCGAGAGTAATCAGAAAAATATAAAAATATAAATCAAAATTATTAGAGTGGTTTGTCATATTATTACCAACTAATGAAATGAGAAATTTGAGATTTTTTTTGTAGTGGTAGAAAATAGTTAGAAACATAAAAAGGCTTAGTTTGATTTGTAAATTAGGCGCGCGAGATTGAACTCTTCGTGTCTAATCCCGTGTAATTCTATGTTTGGTCTCCAAAAGTGAATCAAAACAATTAATTTTGGAATTATTATAATATCTATATGTGGATACTATTTTATCCTACGGGAGGGAATGAGACTCATTTAATCCCGTCTGTATTAATCATTGCTCCATTGCCTTCGAGCACCATCCCCACCGCCGCCACCACCTCCTCCATCGCCACCATCTCCACAACCGCCACCGCCACCGTCACATATGTATTTTCATACAATTCCAGTAAAATATCTCTACTTAAAATCCTAAACATTCGAGTGAAATATCTTGAAAATAATCTAGTCCAAATCAAATATGAAATTATATTTGACTGGTATTAAAATAGTATCAGGATAAATAATCTCAAGACTATTAGTCCAATGACTATTAGTTTCGTCAATTTTAATCTGCGAATCAAACGAGACCGGGGTATAATTTATTCAAAAAGCAGAATAATCTCGACAATTTTAAAATCTTTCTATGCTAGGTTTGGGTAATTTAGCCTATTTTTCTTTTTCTTTTTCTTTTTGTAAAATAAAAAAGAAGCAGATGCAGTTACATTGAGAAAGAAACAAAAATAGATTACAAAATCAGAAGCCAAATAATTAGGTCACTTTAAAAAAAAACCCAAAATTAGAATAAAAATAAAATTACCATTTCGTTGATATTAAAAATAGTCAAAATATAACTGAATGACTAACAAAACAGTGAAAAAGTACACCACATCCCCCAACATGATCACAGGAAAGGGGGATAAGGGATATTTGAAATACAAGGATTGGACATGACAAGCGCTTCGTTAGAAGCCGCTCAGTTTGAGGATAAGATAGACCCCACTTCTCAACCCTCCATATTTAGTTATCCCTCCCTCCTAGCTTCTCCAACGTTAGATGATCCCCTATCCTTTTCACAATTCCCAATTTCAAACCCTCCAATAATACCTCTTATCCCATCAACAACATACTTCTCCCATCCACATTATTATCTTGCACTAAGCCATGTTTGGTTGAATCGCTCTCTATTTGTTTTTTTTTTCATTATTATTTTATTTTATCATTACATTTTTATGTGTGTGAGTTTAATTGATATTCAATTTTCTTATCCTCTAGTATATTGTGAGCATGACAACTGTAATTGAAATTTCCAAAGGCACGTCAAGATCTAAATAAAAATAAATATTGTAATAAAAAAATCATATGAATCTACTAACGACCATTCAAACTCAATTGATTTTTGGAGAGACAATTTCTTATAAATTTCTTGATTGTTGATTATTTATAATATTATAATCATTTACAAAACCTTCTTCGTAGAAAATAAAGAATCAAAAGTTTTGACCGATGGACCTATCAATTCAAATTGTGTACGAATGACTAGTTTATTTAAGCTGTAGTTAACTAGTGTAGAGAATTTTAATTAAAATTAATAAAAACTCGTAAAACAACAAATAAAATTCATCCGAATAACTAGTCAATTGCAGTAACTTTGGTTCGCAAGGAATCTGAGTGGAGGCAACATGGTTATTGTTCTCTCCAAATGTTTTGACAATAAAATATAATTCAAATAGTTCTTTGTATGAAGAGTGCTAAGTAGATAATTCTTATAAAAAATTAAATTGAGCATATATTAATTATTTGAAAAAATTGTAAATCAAAATCGGATCAATTATACTAGTTCAATTCAATTGATTTCAATTTGGTTTGGCTTGTTCTATTTTTTAAGCCACATTTCGGGGCCAAGCCTAAAAAAATTTAAAAAATTATTAAAATTCATAAAATAAAATTAATTGAAACACAATTTTGAGACATTACAAAATACATTAACAATTCGGACTAAATTTATCAAATTAAACAAAATTAATTAACTTAAATTCAACTACACAAATAAATAACAGTATATAGTATAAAACAAGTCTTGTTCAGTTTGGAGCGATTTTTAATACACAGAAATTGAAAATCGAACTAGATTTTTAATTTTTTAAAAGTTTCAAATTAAAACTAGACAGGACCAAATATTGAATTTCTTAAAGTAACGATTCAATTCAATTTGATTCGATTTTTTGGTCCGATTTTCCAATCAGATCCGATTTGTTGATTTTTAATTTCATTCCTAAAATGAATAGTATCACATGCTATCATATAGCCCGCGATGTAACATATCCCTCCGAAAATAAATACACCCATCTAAATTTTATCAACCGTTGGTCTCGTCACCTGGCCACCACTCAAAGCGCTTCACATGTTCGCCTAGGCGCAAGATATCCTTTTCGGTTCACGATAATGCAATCCTCTCCCTCTCTTTTTCTCACCAATATCACCTCTCATTAGTTACCAACATCACATTACTCTCTCTCTCTCTCTAAAAAATAATGGAGTCTCGAGTTCTTTCCGGTGCCACCACCATTTCCGCCGGTATGCCTCGACTGTCCAAGCCGGCGAGACTGAGCTCCACCTGCTTTGTTGCCTCGAAGCTATCCGGAGCAGTTGATGGCTCCGGCGGGAACCTCATTTGGGGAAGGCAGCTCCGGCCAGCTTTACTCCTCGAGAGCTCGTCGCCTGTTTCAACGATTTTTCCAGTGACGAAGCGCGAGATTCTCCGGCCAAGCCTGGCCGCGGCGTCTTCGCCGGCTGAGAGTAGCGATTCCTCCGGGTGAGGTCCGTTTCGATTTTCGACCCGATTATCCTACCCGTTTTCGGTCCCAAACTGATCCTTTCTGGTTGTGGCTTGTTTTGTGTTTTTTGAATTGATTTTGTATCGCAGTGATGCTAAGGTCGCTCCGGTTGGGTTTGTCGAGAAGTACCCGACACTGGTTACCGGGTTCTTCTTTTTCATGTGGTAAGTACTTCCTGTTCACTAATAATTTAACCTTTTTTCTATTCTTTTTTTGTTTTTTCGTTTGAGAACTTTCAATTTTTTGGTCATTTTTCTTTTGCTTAACGAGGGGAATAGGATTCAGAAAATTAGACTAAAAATTTTAAAAAAGTCCCCTCGAAAAGAATATGAATTAAACAAAGGGAAAGATTTCGTCATAATGATGCACGTTTTGGTAACAAACCGTCAATGAAATATTTTAACTAAAAGTCAACTGTATCTTCTAAAAATTGGACGCCTTTTTATCATTAAAAACAAAAAAATACAGCCTAGACGAAATGGGATTATCTTCTAGTGCTGCTCCCTTTATTTTCCAAATTTCCTTCTTTTTTTAGTAATTTTTATAAAAAATTGAAATACTCCTTTTATTTTTCTTAAACTTGTCACGAGTAGAATATTTTGATCATAAGTTAAAGAGGTTAGTTAGTGAAAGTGCAGGATTAAAGAAAAAAAAAAAAGGTTGTCTTTTTAAGTATAGAGTTGGACTCTCTCCGGTAGGGATGGCACGATCCAATTTGCACCGTCCCGTTTTTCGTCCTGAATGGATTGGAGATTCGGGAGTTTTTTTGGGATTGGATTTGGGAATGACTTTGAAAAAAAAGTCAGGATTCGGGATATGTATCTTCGTCCGGGATCCCCACCCTGCCGCATATCTGCTCCCACCCCTATTTCTTAGGATTTTTGGGGGTTGTCTAGGGTTGTTATAAGTTATATAATATAGAATATTTAGGGTTTGTCAAATTTTATTTAATTCTTAATGTATATATTTTTATATTGGAAATGATAGTTTTTATTTTTTATTTTTGGATATCTGTTCTCCATTCTCCGTTTGGGATGGGAGTGGAAGGTAAAATCAATCCCCATTCGGGGATTGAGCTGGAATAGAAATTGAATATAGGCTCGGAAATCGGGGACGAAAACAGTAATCCGCCCTGCCGTCCCTACTCTCTGGTCTATCAAGTCCATCAAATGGACTGGGTCACTGGAGGGAAAACTTTCAATGATCAAGAATTGAAAGTTTGGTCTAGAAAAGGGTGGTCTGTCAAGAAGAGGTTGGTCTATCAAGTCCCTTAGAAACTTTCTATGATCAAGAATTGTATTCTATGAAATTACTGAACTGGCCTTTTTCTGTTTTTTATCAGGTACTTTCTGAACGTGATTTTCAACATACTCAACAAGAAGATCTACAACTACTTCCCATATCCATAGTAAGTGAGCTTAAAATGCACTCATTAATTAATCATTATATAATTTAATCAAGTTTTGCGCGCAGGATAAGATATTTGTGATTAATAGGTGTTGGTTAGCATGATTGTGATGGAATCTTAGCTTTTATGCGCAGTTTCGTGTCTGTTATACATTTGGGCGTTGGTGTGGCATACTGTTTGGTGAGCTGGGCGGTGGGCCTTCCTAAGCGCGCTGTAAGTGGATTCCTCTTTAACCCATTCACCAATATCTAATCTCTCTCATGTTTATTATACAACAAGCATCGTACCTGTATTATTCACGAGACCGAATTTTTTTTTATCGAATTATAATTTAACATTAAATTTGGATACCATATTAAGACAAAGAGTTTGAAAGGAAGGGGAAGTTTAAAGGATTTTTTTCTTGTGAGAGAATATAAGTGTTGAGGTACATTTTCGTGTGATTTAGAAAAAAAAAAGAAAAAAGAAGCATGCCGTGTGTCATACATGTGCTAATATAGAAGTATAGATAACAATGATATTTATTTTTTGTTTATGTTGTGCATTTTCTGGTTTATGCTATGTGTTATTTTGATATAATCACAAAGAAGTATGTACCGTAGACTCGTGAATTTTATGGTTCGTGTATTATGAATTTTTATGGTTTGGGTAGTAACATATTTTTTTGATTTATTTGTCACGATTTTTTATGATATTTATTACGTACTATCATGGTTTGTTATGAATAAGTGTGACGATTCTTACAAATTATTTTGATTAGTTATGGAAATAATTAGTGTTAGTTACAACCTGTTTTGGTTAAACTACGTATATTGACAAAATTATACCGTAGACTTCTCTATTTATATATTTAAGCTATTTTTAGCACATAGATATCATATAAGTAGCTGTGCCAAATACACTGGCACCGACACGAGTTGGGGTTAGCTGCACCAGCGCCAACTGTGTTTTTTATGATATGTGTGTCTTTTCCCGAGGTTCTCTGATTAGTAAGTGATATTAAATTGGAGTTGTGTGGACCATTAAGGATCAAGGGATCTTGCGTATTGGGGGACCTTCCATAGGAAATATCAAACTTTTAAGTACTTATTCGTGGTGAATGGTGTGGATTTGTCTTGGCTACTAGATGCTCCCCTGAGCTAAGCAAGTGCAACTCAACATTAACTTAGGCTTCTTTTATTCAGCTCACTAGCTTTTCAACGTGATTAATCATATTTGAGATTATCTTTTCCAAGTACTTTGAGAGTGAATAGCATCTCTTTGATAGTTGTACTCACTCCGTCTCAATTTGTTTCCTTACTTTTTTATGTTTACATGTCTCAAAACGTTTGTCCAATTTTAAATTGACTCGTAAAATTTTTCTTATCGCTCTCGCTCTTTTAAAACTCTTTGAATTAGAGAATGTGGACTCTCACTTAATGCCAAAAAAGTGAAGGATATTCTTGGAAAATTGAAGCTTTTTAATAGAAATTAATGTGTTTTCTTAATAAGTTGGAACTTCAAAAGTTGACAAATAAATTGGGACGGAAGGAATAGAGAACCAACTACGTAATGCACGAGACTCCCCCTACTGCAGATCTGGGAAGGAATTAGATGTACACAGCCTTGTCTCTGCAAGCGGAGCGCTTGTTTCGCGTCTCAAACTCATGACTCGGGGCAATGTTATTGTTGCATCCGGCCGCTTTTTGATTGTAGTAGCCAAGTGAAAATATACATTTTAAAGTATGATATTTACAATGGTGTTAGTTTAACTTGTAGTGTCCTAGATTAAAACTGGTATTGGTCTTGACCATCTTCGTTCTTATGAGTTGAGTTCTTAATGAAAATGGCTGGTGATTTTGTAGCCTATGGACTCAAACCAACTGAAGCTGCTCATACCTGTCGCTGTGTGTCATGCATTAGGCCATGTGACGAGCAATGTCTCATTTGCAGCAGTTGCCGTCTCATTTACTCACACAATCAAAGGTTACGTGAAGAACTATTTGCATTTTGGATAACGAAAAGAAAAGGAAAAGCAAAAAAAAAGTATCTTCACAAATTCCTTTCCCGTTATGCTACCAAATGCTATTGTAAGTTACTTGGGTATGGTTACTTTCAAATATCTACGCCATTGATGGTCAAAACATTTTGTATCAGCTCTGGAGCCTTTCTTCAATGCTGCTGCTTCTCAATTCATACTTGGACAACAGATACCCTTGGCTCTATGGCTATCACTGGCTCCAGTTGTACTTGGTAAGCACGCTGTTTCTGTGCCTCTGCTTTGACCGTCCTATGTGCTTGTTAAACCATATTTACCTATTAGTTTCAGTTGATAAAACTTGTCAAATTGATGGAAAAGGAAAACGATTTTGATTCTGTATATGCAAGGGGAGGATTCAGCTCATGCCCAGGGGTCGCATGTTACTCCCGAGTCTTTGATAATCATTTTTTGGCTCTATCTTCTCTCGTTTTTTTGGGGAACTTCTGCAAAAACGGCAATAAGTACACTAATATAACTTTTGTTCTTTGGGGATGAATGTTGAAGTTTAGTGTTCTCTCATGGCCTTTGATTGTGGAAAAACAAATACATTCAAGGCTATGATTGACAGGTGCCCCAGGATGTTAAATTTCTGTTGCCGACAATGTGTATGTCTGATTTGGATTGTAACTTCTGGTAATGAAGAAAATGCATATGAAATACTCTAGGATGATGTAACAACCAGTCAAATGCAGGTGTTTCAATGGCTTCGTTGACCGAGCTATCATTCAACTGGCTGGGATTCATCAGTGCTATGATTTCCAACATTTCCTTCACTTACAGGAGTATATACTCAAAGAAGGCCATGGTTATCTTCTATTATACTTTTGATTGTTCTTTTGCCTTGAATGAGCAGGAAGGTTAATTCTCTTTTACACCTCATTGTTTCTAATGGCTACGACTATTTTTGCAGACTGATATGGACAGCACGAATTTGTATGCTTACATTTCCATTATCGCCCTCATTGTCTGTATTCCACCTGCCATCATTGTGAGTGACACTCCTCTTATGGACCCAAGGCGATTTGTTTGTCGAGGAACAAAAGAATGAATTTCTTATACCATCTTTTTTTTCTTTCTTAAATGTTTGATTATATAGGTGGAGGGACCTCAACTTCTCAAATCTGGGTTTAGCGATGCAATTGCTAAAGTAGGGCTAGTAAAGTTCATAACGGATCTCTTTTGGGTGGGAATGTTTTACCACCTCTACAATCAGGTATTGTCTTTTTCTTTTTCACCGAAAAAAAGAAATCAAACCACGAAAACAATGCTAATCTCATTACACCGTTTACATTTATTCTAATGCTACGAGAATCAAACTTGTTCTTTGTCAGTTTGTCATGAAATTTATCTACATGTTGCTAGTGATGAAACCTTTGTATTAGTTGAGGCGATGTAGCATGTTATATTACTGAGATATATGAAACGTCTTTTTTTCCCTCTTACCATTTTCAGCTAGCAACGAACACACTTGAGAGGGTGGCACCTCTTACACATGCCGTTGGCAACGTGTTGAAGCGTGTATTTGTGATTGGCTTCTCAATTATAGTCTTTGGTAAATACACCTTTCTCGTTGGTTTTATCGTGTCTGTTAGCTTTTTGTTTTCAGAATCTGCATATTAAAATGCACGCTCTTCATTACGCAGGTAACAGGATTTCGACACAAACTGGCATTGGAACCTGCATTGCAATTGCTGGAGTGGCAATCTACTCTTTCATTAAGGCCAAGATGGAGGAAGAGAAAACGGTGAGGCCTCCTAAAACACATGCTCCCTAATGTGCATAAATTTGATCCGAGATTATTTGACACACTGCAAACATCGGTGGAAATATGGGTGTATGTAAGGTTGCTGTAACCTCTTCTATCAAGTCTCAGCATTCATCCCTCTTGACTCAAACTATGATAGTAAGAAATAGCCAAAAACACACTTGTGTTCATACACGTACATGGGGTAAATTTCTACGCAAGTATAGGAACTTTACTCAAACTTGGCCGAACACCTAGATCACCAGGATTGCCGGAAACCTAGTCTGCAACAAACAAAATTCGTCAAATAACCCTCCACCTCTTATCGGCAGTAGGACACTTTGATAATTAAGTTAGTACTCAATTCTTTCAATCTCTCAATATTTATGCGTGTAATAATAAATTACATTGTATCTTTTTCTGTGGATATTTTTGTTTGTATAGGGATTCTCGCTCATTGTCTTAGAGTCCTTTCCGGCCACTAGTTCCTCATGATTAGCGGTGGTATTTCTTCAAGATGATTGATCTCTAACTAGATGAAGTCTTATTGTGAACTCTCTGCGGTTGGGTTTTATCCCCATTGTTAAAGCCTACATACAATTCTGTAACTGCCCCTACATGCTCACGCACCAATAACACGCTGTGATCAAGTTGGCTTCTCGCCTTTTTTTTAGAAAAAAACCCTAGTGACCTCAATTAGGTTTTACCTTCATTATATAATCCAGGTCTTATGTTTACCAAACATCTTTGCTTTGGTGCAGCCAAACAAGGCCTTTTCATATGGAATGCCATTAACTTTTGGCATTTGGATATGAGTCACCGTTAGGATGTCTTGGGAACTTCCATTTCTTGCTGTTATTTTTGTATATTTATGGTAGTTTATACCTTTCCCCCTTTTTTGTGAAGTAACCATGCAAATACAACACATTATGAAACACAATAGAAAAAAAGGAAAGAAAACTTCGATTCTTATAGGCTGTGTTGATCACGTATTTGTGGGGTGTTTAGAGTGCAAGGAAATGGTAGAGAGAAAGTAAATCAATTATTTTGTTTCCTGCTCGTAGCATACATCCAAACATTGCCTTAGTTGTCTTTTGTTTTTCCCACTAGCTGGTAAAATCATCCTACACGCGTCTGTGAATTGATCATATTGGAAAAGCGGCCGATTTACGCTCCATTTTCTTGCAGTGGCGAGAAGTATATTAGCATTGCATACTCTGCCAATAGCTCAATGAAGCTGTTATCCATTTAACCTCTTTTTTGAACGAGTTCATTTAGACCATGTTTTTTTGTACTTTTTTTTTTTTTTTGCAGCAACTGAAAGCAGCATGAGAAAAATCAACAGGATGAACATGGAGGGATCTTTGTTGTAGATGTACATGTATTTCCATCCAACTGATAAAGATGACGAATCCAGTATTCCCATCTCTTTGTGAAGTTATCATTTTGCTTGAATTTCTTCCATTTTAAGTTCAAACAATTGCCAAACTGCGATAATCTCATGTTGACTGGAAATAATGTATCTCTCTTTTGTATCTTATATCAGTCTCATTTGATTAAATGCTCTGGAGGGAGTTAACAGAGTTTCTTCGTATAATAAATTACTACTACTTGTATTTCTGGACATCTTTATCTGTTTCCACGCTTCTGATCGTAAGTAATAAGCAGTAGACTGTGTTAACAAGAGAGAAAACTATACTGCTATCAGATGTTATGTCTAGTTCTCTCTCTCTCTCTCTCTCTCTCTCTCTCTCTCTCTCTCTCACACACACACACACACACACACACTCTCAAATGAGGTCCACGTTTTTAGCTCATCTCTATCTGAGGATCCTGATGATGATTAAGATTTTAAATTATAGGCTTTCTTTATCAATACAAATGGCGAAATGTTCAGCGGATCTCATGTAGCCAAGATTTGTTTTACATGTAGGAAATGGGGGGAAATTAGCGTAGGATAGAAGTAAATTGAGCCTGATTGCTGTCTGTACATTCCTAGGTTCCACCATTGTTTTGCTTCATCTGCTGCAAGCGTGCAAGACATAAGCCGTTCTGTATAGGTATAGGAATGAAAATTTATCCAATCCTCTATCTCTCTCTCCGTTTTAATTGGGCCGTGTGTAATACTTTTCTCGGGTTTAGGTTTAATTTGAATGAAAAATGGTAAAACATTTTTAGTTGGATTGATATTAGGTAACTTGAAGCGATTCGGTTATGTAATTTTTTTTTAAAAATAATTAGGGATTTAATCTGAGATATTATTGAACTTGGGAGTTTATAGTGTAACTTGTTAATTAACGATTATAAGATCAGATTTTAATCTTAATATGTTCATTCTGTGTGAAATCCTACCTGAACGTCTCTCTCTAGCTCCCTTGCATGCCTCCTCCTCTCTTCTTTGCTGTCGGGTCAAATCGAGCGTCCATCTATTAAATTCTTGGAAAACGTGGAGTAGGAACATTAATTCGGGTGTTGGAGGCTTCGAATCAAGCTAGGGTTGGATCGTCTTCACTAGCAATCGGTGAAAATTGTAAGTTTCTAAGATTTTCTTGGGGTTCTTGATTCGAGATGGGATTTTGTGTTAAATCCTTATTTAAAGTAGTTTAATTCGTTGATAGTATAGTTCTTTACTCATTTTATGTATTAGTAATGTTTGATATGAGATTTGGTGAGTTTAGGTTCAAGTCAAATTGTTTTGCTGAAATTTTTCAAAATAACATGTTCTACTGTCGTAAGTATTTTCGTACCAATGGAAGTTTTATGAAAAACGAGGCAGAAACATTTTGTACTTGTATAAGTGTTTTCTCTACTAGTAGAATATTTTTGAAAAATATTTCAATAGCGTTTTGTACTAGTAGAAGATATGGGTTGTACGGTAAAAATATTTTTTTTAGATTTTTTCTACCGGTAGGATCGTATTGTTTTGCAAATATGAATTGGTTATTGGATGAATGTTAGAGCATGTGCATGGTCATGTATCGTGTCGTGATTACCCTTAGGAAGGTATCTATGTGATTCCTTCGGTATGAGCTCATAAAATAGGAAAGACGTTTGTGTGATCCATCAATGAGAGCCCATAAAACTAACGAAGGTAACACTTGGTGGATTCCTACAGTGAGATCCTATGAAACTAATAAAGGTGTTATGGATGACTCATGTGGTGAGAACCCGTAAAAGTATTGGAGATTGGAACATAACATAGGTTTCAACATAAGTTGTGCCAGTTGTCAAAAACGATGGAGTTCTCATTCGTTGCATGTGGTTTTTAAATGTATAATTGTATGGTAAGACATTTGCAAAATATTTGATACAAATAAGGTTTTAAACTTCTTTAACTAGTTTTTTAACATGTTATCTTATACAAGTTTTATGCTCCAACTCGACGACATTATAATAGACTTAAACACGTATTATGCTATCTTCAAGGAACAATTGATTTGAGTTTATTCTATTCAATTGAATCAAAGACAAATTCGCCAGATATGCAGATACTAATTATTTACCCGACCCATAAAAAGCAGATCATAGATTGAATATGTGTTCGCTTTTGGTGATACTAGTGTATCATGACATTCTATAAAATAAATTTTGACTGCTACATCCTTTAACCACTATGAAATTATCGTAATCTATGAAACAAGTCGTGAATATATTTGATTATGATCCATTATTCAACACATTCGAGAAATATGTGGATTATATTCAATCAAAGGTAGCCAACAGTATTGTATGAAGATAATACTGCATGTATCACAGAGATTAAAGGGAGTACGTTAAAGGAAATAGAATCAAGCACATATCGCCAAAATGTTTCTATACGCACGAACCCTAGCTAAGTATTGATATTGATGTTCAACAGATATTTATTCAAAAAGGTATTACCAATTGTAATATTCAAGAAACTGATCAACAATATTGAAATGCGTACTTAATGATTTATCATCCAGTATTTTGAGAGGGAGTCAATGATTTGTAATTGATAAATAAATTATATTGTTTATCCCTTGTTTAAAATTTTGTTCCACTATTTTTTCTTTAGCAAGGTTTTTTGATGAGATAATCTGAAATACATTTAACAAGACACTAGAATGCTGTAATATTTTCCTTCACCAAAGTTTTTTTCCACTAAGCTTTTCTTGAAAATATTTTAACCAGGCATATTCTATATGTGGTTATCGAGGGGGATTGTTATAAATTATGATTAATAACCCTAACCACTTGAGCGACGAGGGAGCAAAAATATCATTAATACTTGTGGTTGGAATAGTTAATATTGTCTTGCAATTTGCTTATAAAAGAAAACTTACAATGAGCGGAAAAAGTCATATTGTGAGGAGAAAATTAGAGAAAAATTTGTGTTCTAGTGGAAAGAAAAAGTTTAGAGAAAACACCAAATAAAATTTTACAGGTTATGAAAATTTATTTTGTTCTGGTAATTCCTAAAATAATTACGTTCTGTATACATTTGTGTTCAATGTTATTGTATATTCTGTAAATTTATTACGCATTGCACTAGTTTTATAACAGCATCGAAATAACCCCTTCGTATCAAACCCAAAAATCTTAGTATTAGGTGGATGAACTCAACATAATTTTGAAATTATAACGCATTATAGGATTCTATAATAATGGCCCACAAACAGAATTTGGGGTAGGGCTTCAAATGGCCCAACAGACGGCCCATAACACACAAACCACAAACCACAAACCACAAACCTCAAACCGATTGTCACACTAAAAGATTCCAATCCCAAACCATGAAACACAAGATTTCATTTCATAAAAACCAGAAATAACAAAACCTCCCCAGAAAGAAATATAAAAAAAACACCCCCAACACAAAAAATAAAAAAACTAAACGAAAATACTAAACTCATAAAACAAAATAAGATTTCACGAACGTGAATCCAAATAAAAAGAAAAAGAAAAAAATAATATTAACAAACAATATGGAATGTTCAGCCAGAACCAAGAATGATTGTTCTATTTTGTGCATTTTAATTTCGCTTCCCGCAATCTTCCACAGTTATTCCTTTGATTTTAATCCTTGTCTCATTAATTTCTCTATCTATATCTATAATTGTATTTATATTCACGCGTACATGTATTTATTTGTCGAATTTTACCACAAATCCTCTCCCATTCGGATTTCTAGACCGAGAGACAGATTACTATCTCGTTATATATATCGTTTGTTTCTGCTACAGAAGAAGCCCTAGTTTTTTTTTTTTTTTTTGTATTCGGGTCTCGATTACTAAGGATTGGAAAAAGCTGCGATTTTGATCTTCAATGGAGGCTTCTTCAGAAGGAGATAAGAAGCCCAAGCGGCAGATGAAGACGCCTTATCAGCTCGAAATCCTCGAAAAAACATACGCCTGTAAGTCTAATTCCAATTATACGTCTTTGTTTATATGAATTGTGATTTGCGTGATGTGTTTTTGATTCTGTTGCGTCTTAAAGTGGAGACACACACACACACACACATATGCAGATGTATAACATGGTATATACACATGTATGGATGCTGTGCGAAGATGTTTCTGATTGATGTGCTTTTGTTCTTGATGCGTTTTGGAGTGGAGACGTATTCGTTTATGCATGCAAGCACATAAAATATGTATGTATATTGATTTGTGTGATGATTTCTGATTTATTTGTTCTGTTTCTTATGCATTTTGCAGTGGAAACATATCCGTCCGAGGAGATAAGGGCGGACTTGTCAGAGAAGTTAGGGTTGTCAGATAGGCAATTGCAGATGTGGTTTTGCCACAGAAGGTTGAAGGATAAGAAGGATATGGCGAAAGGGAGGAGGGAGAACTTTGACTCTACTAGAGATGAAAGGATTGTTTCTGAAAGAGGTGACAATCATGGATCAAGATTTGGGTCAGGGTCAGGGTCAGGGTCAGGGTCAGGGTCAGGATCAGGGTCGGGTTCAAGTCATTTTGATTATGGTGATGATGTGCCAATGGTGAGAAGGTATTATGAGTCACCCAGGTTAGTAATGGAGGGTAGAGTGATAGCTTGTGTGGAGGCACAACTCGGTGAGCCATTGAGGGAGGATGGGCCAATTCTTGGGATGGAGTTTGATGAACTTCCACCTGACGCATTTGGGGCACCTATAGGTACTTGTTATCGTGTGTTTCGATATTGAACAAATTAAAACTACGATTAAGAAAATTTAGAGCGATGAGTTTGATTTGTTGTCTCAATTGGTTTTTTATATGCATATTTATTTAGTACTTAGCAAAAATAAGTCATCGTATTTGTGATTGGCGTATGCTCTTCGAACAATGGATGTGTTGATCTTATGTACATTTTTTAGTCCAGATTGTCTATATTGAAGTATATCTTTCTCTAATTTTAGTCAATGTTGGTAAATTTCTTCATTTCTCTGTATTCAATTGATTGGAAGTTTTTAAACATTCTCCATTGCAATTAATAACTTAGCTTAGCATGCTTGAGAGCTTAGAGCAGGGAGCTCCTAAAGTGATGCTGCTCCCACCTTAGGAGCTTGCTCCCGTGCTCCCAACTAAGGAGCTGGATGGGAGCACACTCCTTACGAAGATGGGAGCTTTTGTAATTCCTACAATCCTTGTATAGAAAAATAGGGATTTATGTAGCCCAAGTCATGATATCTGGAAAAGAAAAGCACATCTTGTAACATTAGCTCACATCTTGTAGCTGGGTTATAGCCAATATAAATTTTGAATAGGGCTTTGAAGCTGGTTTATAGCCAATATAAATCTTGTGCTAACTTTATGGTTTTTCTTGTGGAGTAGTGATGCCAAAACAACCGCAGCTGGAGCAATCAGGGCTTTTTTGTGAGGCCAAATCAGTTGAGGTATGTGATTTGAAGCCTATCAAAGTTGGTTCTCTCTCTCTAGAATGGTCTCTCTCTTTCTTTCTTTTTCTTTTGCATTAAACGGACCTTGGAAAATGTCAGCGTTGATGAATTTTCCTGTATTATTCTTTTTGGTTTATTTGGTTGATGTATTCAGAAAGGGAAACAAGTTCAGCCCTCGATGTTGAATTTGGTGTGTGAAATAGTCACTCTATGGTGGGTTTACTTCAGTATTAGAACACTTGGAGAGGAGAAAATTAGAATCTTAGGGTTCGTGGATGCAAAGGGCTTCATTGTATCTCGCACTATATGTCTTGCTAAAACTAGCAATAAAAACATGAATTGTAGGTCTTCTGGATAAGCTACAGCTTGATGTTTTGATTTGTTGCTCCTCTAGGCTGGTATGAGGGGTCACCGTGAATATCCTCTTGATGAGCCCAGTATCAGATCTGATGCATACAAAAGACTTATCCCACATAACCTGTATGATTTGCCTGTTGAGTGTCCTAGTGCCAATGCTTCTTTGCTTGGTAATGGACAACTCTCTAGGGGTTATGGAGTTCAAGGACTGGTACATCATAGTTTATCATCTCAGCAAGGTGTGAAGGGACATTTTCCATCATCTTCTAAGGATAATAACTGTACTCCACAAATTGAGGTCTCAATTAACATGCAAATGGATGCTCCGGACAGTGTGAATCCAGCTATAGGGCCAGAATATACTGATGCATCTGACAGGCACATTTCCAATTGTGGATATGGTTTGCCAGTGGAGAAAAAGCGCAAGGTATAGTAAAGCTGTTGTTTTGTTTACACTAAACATTTTATCATGAAGTGGTAGTAATACTTAGTTACCTGCGGCAGAGTACTGAGGCTAGAATGGGAAGACAAGGTGAGGCCCCCGAGAAAAAGACTCGCAAAGAACTGGATAAACAAGACACCTTGAGGCATAAGGTTTGGTCTTATCTGTCCTAAACTTTGAATATCAAATTGCAGCTAATTTTCAACAGCAAAGTATGAGGCAAAAGGGAGAAGAAAAACAGATAACAATGGTACAAGAAATCTTTTCAAACTAATGTTCTGAATCTTTTTCTCAAGAGAGAAGAGCAAATAAGGAGAGAAATGGAGAAACAAGAACGTGAAAAGCGGAAGGAAGAAGAGCGGATGATGCGCGAAAAGCAACGACAGGAAGAGAGATTTCAACGGGAGGAAAAGCGTGAGAATGAGAGGAGGGAGAAATTTTTGCAGAAGGAGTCTTTGAAAGTAAGTTTTAGAAACAAATGGTGCATGTTTTTTCCTTAAACTTATTCTTTAACCACACATGTAGTGGTTGAGGTTTCGAAACTCACTGTCTCTGCCTCTCCCTTCTTATTTCGTTTGTTTGCCAAGGCTGAGAGGAGGAGGCAAAAGGAAGAGCTTCGCAGAGAGAAGGAAGAAGTAAGACTGAAAGCTGCTTGTGAGAGAGCAACAACCCGCAGAATTGCGAGGGAATCCATGGAACTAATAGAGGATAACCGTTTGGAGTTAATGGAATTAGCTGCTTCAAGCAAGGGATTACCCTCTATAATTTCTCTTGACCATGACACTATGCAAAACCTCGAGGCTTTCAGAGGTGGGTGTTGTTTGAACTTTGTTGTATTCCAAGACTCTAGTTCTTGTTTTTGTGACTCGGGTATATTTGCAATTGTCTTGTTACCGGTGTACAAGGTTTTTTTCTGTCAGAATGTCTAAAAAGTTTCATGAACCTGTTTCCTAGAATCTTGGAATTTACATTCTACTTCGTGTTATATGTTATATCTTTCATGCCAACATATTGGGTTTTATGTTTCATAAGCAGTTGGATAAGTAGCTGCCTTGTTGACTCAATGTGTTTGTTGGTCTGTGTGATTTAATTGTGAAATCTTATGAACTCCTGAATTAAAGTTTTGTGCTTCAGATTATATGGGTCCTTTCCCTCCCAAGTCTGTGCTGTTGAAAAGGCCATTTTCAATTCCACCCTGGACCGATTCAGAGGAGAACATTGGGGAACTTCTAATGGTATGTGCCTTGACCATTTCCAACCTTGTTTCATTCTTGACGGGGGCCTGCATTGGGAAAAGCATTATAGGAAGCATATAATGTACAAGGTGTTTTAGATGCTTTGTATAAGCGATTGCACTAGATTTATCTTCTCATTTTAATACCTAAGTCTCAAATGAGTCAAGGACGCAAACGTCTTTCTTTCTTCGATCAAAAGGAAATGTTCTTGGATAGTTCCTTTAAGTTTAGCCTTCTCATGGTTCGTGGATCATCTCTAATAGGGAAGTACATTATAGATAAGGTTAACATGCCTGTTGCTTGAAACATACTTATGTTCTTTCTGTGTCATGATTTACTTACGTGCTTTTCTGATGGAATAAAAGGTTTTGATTGAAGTTCATTAATCATGTTGTTTTATTGCTTTTTTAAAATGCAAAATAATTTTAAGCTTCACTCACTAAATCGGTTTATAATTTCTCAGATACCCAATCCATTTTTGTTTACTTTTGAAAATGAAACTCTGAAAAGAGAGTTGTTTTCACGGCAGTAATTTAACTTATGAGGGCGGGCTATCCTCTGTATGTATGTGGGTAGTACGAGTCTGTATGGGTTTCCTTACTCTCTCACAAGAAGCTAGAAAAATAGCTACTGTAAAGAAAGAGACAAGAGAGGAAAAGGATGAGAGGCTCTTTGCAGTTCACACATATGAGATCAAAATGGGTAACAACAAAAAAGAAAGCAGAAAGCAAACAACTCCCCCCAAGTGACATTGGATTTTGTTGCGGGATTTTGTTTTTCTTTAGCCAAGTAATACGCCTAGTCATTGGCTGGTGAGGGGATCTGTGCAATTTGGTATTGCAAAAACAAATTCTCTCTTGGCAATGGACTAGTGTCTACGACGGTAGCGTAGTATTATGTAGTTTTATTTATCTTTTATTATAAGGATAATATGCCTTTTGGTTTCATTAGGGTTAATAGGATTAGCATATATAACTCCATTCGTAGTCTTGTATTATTTTCTCAATTAATCTAATAGAATAAAAAAAGTCTCTTCCCGTTTCGTGGTATCAGAGCACTGTTGGTATTGTCTGCATCATCTGCATCAACCCCAGATCTAATAATCAGCAACAACGCTTCTCGTTCTCTTCCTCTCGCTGAGATATCTAATAATCAGAAGTCCACCTCTAGCTTTTGTGTTTTTCTGGGTGATTCTCTCATCTCCTAGAAAAGTAAGAAACAATAATCATTGTTCGCTCTACTGCTAAAGCTGAATATCGCGCTATGTCTCAGGTTATTGTTGAAATTGTTTGACTCCATTGACGTTTGTTGGATATGGGGTCTCCCTTGATTCTCCCACACCTCTTTACTGTGATAACAAAGTTCCATTCAGATTGGCCATAATTTAGTTTTTCATGAGCACACGAAACATGTCGAGAGTGATTGTCATTTTGTTCATCAACATCTCCAATCCAGCACCATTGATCTACCTTTTGTTTTGTTCTCGCTTCAGTTGGCGAAGGGGGGTGTGATAGTAGCGTAATGTTATGTAGTTTTATTTATCTTTTATTATATGGGTAATGTAGCCTTTTGGTTTCATTGGGGTTAATAGGATTAGCCTACATAACTCCATTCTTAGCCTTATATTATTTTCTCAATTAATCAAATGGAATAGATAGAGTATTTTCTCATTTCAGTGACAAGGTCTGATCACCCCAAATCTTATCCGATAGCTTCGACCTATGGGTCTGTCTTAATCAAACAAATTGTGTTGTAAACCCTCGGCTGGAGCTACCAACTTCTTCCAAGAGATCTACTGATCTCGATCACTTCCTTAATTGCTATTTGCTGGCCTGTATATGCCATCCCAGAAATCCGAAGTATATCTACTGCACCGTCTCTAAAGGCTATAATTAAATCCCATGCCTAGCTGGCCAATGTATCGTAGGTAGTACTAGCTCTAGTTCTTTCGTCGGGCCGCCTCTTGGGAGTCTTGTTAGAGATAACAGCACCCAAAGGCATTACCTGAACTCCTAAGTACCAGATGCTTAAAGGGAGAATCAGTGATAGAGTGCTTTCTTTGTACATGTTCACTCAGAAGAAAGTTCTATTGAAGCTGTGAGTTTGGGACCTTAATGTCTGTAATTGTGGGCATCTTTTCAGGTATGGAGATTTTGTATGACATTTGCTGATGTTCTTGGGCTTTGGCCTTTTACCCTTGATGAATTTATTCAAGCCTTTCATGACTATGTAAGTTCCTTGGAAGGTCTTTATTTGAGTTATCTGGCCAAAATAGCAGAATTCTTAATTCGTATGGCATTCATTCTTGCATAGGATTCAAGATTATTGGGTGAGGTACACATTGCTCTTCTCAAATTGATTATCAAAGATATTGAAGATGTTGCCAGAACTCCCTCCACTGTGCTAGGAACAAATCAATATACTTCTGCTAATCCTGAAGGTGGACATCCACGGATTGTTGAAGGGGTAACCTCAAGCTGATATGAAATTTAGTGCTGTATTTGTATCTTTCAATATTATTCGCTTTTCATTACAGAACTGATTTTATTTATTTTTCTATTTTGGACTTCCTGCAGGCATACCGATGGGGTTTTGACATATGCCACTGGAAGAACCGCTTAAATCCATTGACGTGGCCTGAAATACTGCGGCAGTTTGCGTTATCAGCAGGCTTGGGGCCGCAATTGAGGAGAAAGAGTATTGAAAGGCCAGGCTTGCCTGATCATGCTGAGGTTTTTTTTCGCTTAACGTTTTTGTTGTTTACATATTTCACCTCTTATTTCTTTTCTTGAGTAAGGATTTGAACTTGTCTAGGGTCTCCCCGGAGTCCAGGCTAATGTGTAAGAGACTCAGTTTTGGCGAGTTGATGATTCTTCTTATGTATATTTGTTTAGTTGTTTTTCAAAATGATACTTCTGGCGAACTGCACAGGAAAATCAGTTATAGAACCCTACACAACAGGAAAGAGGATATGCATAGATGGATAACCCAGTATTGCATCTTTATCTCAGTATTGCATCTCTATCTCACTCTAGGGTGTGGAATGGGTAATGTAAGAGGAAAACCCACACCTTTTAGAGAGGGG